>CAUYRT010039922.1:0-30990 GCA_963574885.1 Lepilemur ruficaudatus
TTGAGACAGAGTCTCACTCTGCCCTGGCTAGAGTGCCGTGGCGTCAGCCTAGCTCACAGCAACCTCAAACTCCTGGGCTCAAGCGATCCTTCTGCCTCAGCCTCCCGAGTAGCTGGGACTACAGGCATGTGCCACCATGCCCAGCTAATTTTTTTCTATGTATTTTAAGTTGGCCAATTAATTTCTTTCTATTTTTGGTAGAGACGGGGTCTCGCTCTTGCTCAGGCTGGTCTCGAACTCCTGAGCTCAAATGATCCACCCGCCTCAGCCTCCCAGAGTGCTAGGATTACAGGCGTGACCCACCGTGCCCGGCCGCAACACAATTTTTTTAAATGGGCAAAAGATTTAACCAGACATCTCCCCACCCCAAGCGAGGGAGGTCACAGGAAGGGGGCTGGGTGTGACCATGATGGAAGTGCAGAAGCCCCAAACCCACAGACATTCCTCAGGGTACTCTGTGGGGAGGCAGGCCAGCCAGGGTGGGTGCAGCCCCATAGAAGGCCTCACTGAGGCCCTGCCCAGGAAAGGAGGCAGACAGACCACACCTGATCACCAGGTGAAATGAACAGAGTGTCAGGAAAGGACAGGGCTGAGCCTAAGCTACCTGGGGAGGTGATGTCACAAGCATCACCTCCTCATAGCAGTGCCCTGCAAGGGCTACTGCCCTCACTTTAGGGTCACACCTGGAGGGCCTCAGCCATGTAGACTAAGGACAGGAAGATTTGATCCCAAGGGCCTGCACTGGAAGCAAGGGAGGGGGTTTCAGAGGCACAACTGCCAACACATACAGGGGACAGACAGCCGGGAGGCAGAAGAGCAAGAAGGGAGGCAGGGACACTCACCGACAGGGACATGCATGGTGAGGCGGGCAGGCAGAGCACCCTGGGCCTCGAGGCCAAGCATTGACAGTTGTCTGCTGGCCTTCAGGTAGCAGAGTGGCTGGGGGCTCACAGCCCAGGGCAGCCAGGTGTGTGCACAGAACGACCACTGAAGTCCAGCGGGGGCTGCCACCAAGGCAGAGCACAGAACCTTGAGGGCAGCCCTCCGTGGAGTGGCAGAAAGAGAAGCCAGAGACACAGCCACTCCGCGTTCAGGACTTGAGAGAGGAGAGTGGTCAGCAAAGCCACATCACCAGGATGTAGGAAGTTGGGGAGCGCCCTGACACCCAACACATGCAAGGATAGCAGAGAAAGGGCCAGACCACCCTGCTCAGCCCTTGAACCATTTGTCAACACACACCACAAAGTCAGACTCACGGAGATGGCCCCAGCTGACTGCCTGCACATGGCAGGACTCTCCAGCCCTCACAGCGAGAAGGCGGCTGCAGCCACTGTCCTTGATCCGAGCGCCCTGTGTCGCAGCGTGACACTGGGATTGGAAGTCCATTTATCAGCTGATTTCTTGGAAACAACTGAATTGGAGTGTTTTATAAAATGTCTCCCTTCTTATCTCACAAAAGCCTTTAATTCCTAAAGCACATGATGTCTAGAGAGAGTCTTGGTGGGTACCTGAAGAGTAGTCTAATCTGGAATCCACACTGGCCCATCTGTCCTCAAGATTTCTAAAAATGTCAACACCCAAGGTAATAACTGAACACAGAGTACCAAGGTGTTCATTCTGAAACATTAACCAAACACTTTTTAAATAAATCATTAACTGTGAATAGGCCCTTTTATGTTACCATGTTAGAATGAGGAAGGGTGAGTCAAAATACACATTTTTAAAACTCCATTGTAACTACATTCTATAATTCGGAGAACAGATCAACTTCCATGTAGCTGATGATGTGAGGCTGGTTCTAATTCTCCAAGCCCATAGTACTCCATTCAGAGGCTTTCAGGAAAAAACAGTGACACTGAAAAGTAAGACAGGTTGCCCTTTCCTGCAAAATCCACTAGAGCCAGAAAACCAAGCCGAGAGGCGTCAACCGAGCAGTCAAAGCCGGCCAGCGCCTCGCCAGTTAATGGACGCAGTGAGTTGCAGAAGCACCACGGGAGAGCGCCACCCTGTGACCTGCTCCTGGGGGTGGGGTTGGCTCCTGGCAAGATTACTCCATTATGAGAAATTCACTAAAAAACTGTATTGTTTCTACTGCAGATGCGGACACATAACCCATTAATTTGACAGAGAAGGAACCAGAACAAGCTCTTTAGCCACAGTTAACCAGCACTCCAGACTCCTCGAAGAAATCACAGTGAAGACTAGCCACTAGGGTACTGCAGCACCTCTCAGCAAAGCATCCCCCATAGGGACAAACTACTCCCATTTCTGCATCCTGTTACTACCACACTTCAACAAAGCTTATCTTATCAGAAACCATAGCAATAACCCACAAAATGGTCCCAGGGTCTCCCTCCAGCTGTGAGTACCCTTCATACTAGATCAGCACTGGGCAGCGGAGTTCAGGAGAGAAGCAGCTGTCAAAAGCCTGATTACTGACAATTTCTAAACGTCACGCTGAACTCACAGCTGGCCCAGCTCTTGCCCCCACACTCCTGTCTCAAGTACCTACGAAGGAGCTAAACACACACGAGGGGTTTTCCCTGCTGCTCCCAAGAGGCCATCCTAGACATGCTGAGTTGACCAGCCCTGCACCCCTGAGAACCCAGAGGGACCGGCTCGCATCCCCAGCACCTACACTCAAGACACCATTCCCAACTCTCCCGACTTAGATTTCAGAGAAGAGCAAAAACCAAATAGTCTTGGTAAAATTAGAAAAGACTAAATTTCAAATGATTTTCAAAATTTATAAACAGGAGACAGGAAGGGTATCTATGTTCTATTTTTTTTTTTTTTTTTTGAGACAGAGTCTCACTCTGCTGCCCGGGCTAGAGTGACTGCCGTGGCGTCAGCCTAGCTCACAGCAACCTCAAACTCCTGGGCTCAAGCAATCCTTCTGCCTCAGCCTCCTGAGTAGCTGGGACTACAGGCATGCGCCACCATGCCCGGCTAATTTTTTGTATATATTTTTAGTTGTCCAATTAATTTCTTTCTATTTATAGTAGAGACGGGGTCTCACTCTTGTTCAGGCTGGTTTCGAACTCCTGACCTTGAGCAATCCGCCCGCCTTGGCCTCCCAGAGTGCTAGGATTACAGGCGTGAGCCACCGCGCCTGGCTATGTTCTATTTTTTTTACCGACACCTTTGCAAACATGGTTGGAGCATTCAGTTACTTCTACAGGACCAGGGGAAGGAAAGACAAGGTGAAGAGAAAGGGTATACAAGAGACTACACCTGCATCTGTAACGTGTTATTTCTTAAAAAGAACCACGGCAAATAGAGCAAGATGCTAGGACCTATTAACTTAGGGTGGTGCTGACAAGATAGCTGATGATATTAAAGAATTATTTTAATTATCTTTAAATGTGATAATGGGGTTTTTTTGTTTTTTGTTTTTTTTTGAGACAGAGTCTCGCTCTGTTGCCCGGGCTAGAGTGTTGTAGCGTCAGCCCAGCTCACAGCAACCTCAAACTCCTGGGCTCAAGCAATCCTCTTGCCTCAGCCTCACGAGTAGCTGGGACTACAGGCATGCGCCACCATGCCTGGCTAATTTTTTCTACATATTTTTAGTTGGCCAATTAATTTTTTTCCATTTTTAGTAGAGATGGGGTCACGCTCTTGCTCAGGCTGGTTTCAAACTCCTGACCTTGAGCAATCCTCCCGCCTCAGCCTCCCAGAGTGCTAGCATTACAGGCGTGAGCCACCGCGCCTAGCCTGATAATGCTTTTTATAAGAAAAAAAATCCTCATCTTTTAGACATACTGCAATATTTACATTTATGAATAAAATTACACAACGTCTGGGATTTATTGTGTCTTCTTTTATACATGCTTGAAAATTCCCAGAACAGTAAGATTTTTTTTTTTTTGAGACAGTCTCAGTAAGATTTTTGAAACCACAGAATTATATACCTCAGTGAACCGAAAATGGAGGGAAAGATACACAACGCAAAACAAAAAACAAAAAATGAGAATGCAGAAGTGCATATTTGCATTCTGTCTGTATTTCTCCTTAGATTATGAAAATGATGGAAAGTTTCGTGTCAGATTCTTGCAAAACAAGTTTTGGGTTAAGAGGATATTTTAACTGACTTGAAATTGTTTGGAAAAGCCCGGCTGTGTCAATCTAAGTCCTTTGACAGTCAGCATGTCCCAAATCTCCTGGTGGTTACTCTGAGGCCTCCACTCCCCTCACGTAATTCATCATTAGTAGCTTTTCCGCAGAATAAAAACTCAATCCCACAAAGAAAAATAACCTCTCTGATGTGGCATAAGAATCTTTTATTCGATTCAGGCAACAGGAAAGACAACTGGATGGGACATTTATTTGGTTTCCTTCTTTTCCAAGAACCACTCCAACTTCAAGAAGCCCTGCTGGAGGTGGGAACCGAGATCCTCAGGATCAGCTGAGCCTGCCCCAGCACTCCTGCCCACACCCGAGGGAGCTGACAGGACAGGGACAGGCTACAGAAACCTCACATCTTAAGCATTAAATTTTAAAAAGTAAAAACTGATACTGATTTTCCACGGTTTTGGGGCAGCAGGGGATGAGTCAAACCTTTTAGCTCAGTGTCAGTCTTCCTCACAAAGCAGTATTTCTTGTAGGAATTTCTGCAAGCCACAGTAATGATAAGAAGGTCACATATAACGACTCTCACAAAATCTAAGCACAACAGTGAATTAAACATTCATGTAACACAGTAGGATAAACACATTAGAAATTAGTGATGTGGCCGGGTGTGGTGGCTCATGCCTATAATCCCAGCACTGTGGGAGGCTGGGGCAGGAGGACGGATTGAGGCCAGGAGATCCAGACTAGCCCGAGCAAGAGTAAGATCCCATCTCTACAAAAAATAAAAAAATCAGCAGGGTATGGTGGCTCACGCCTGTAGTCCAAGCTCCCTGGGAGGCTGGGGTGGGAGGATCACTTCAGCCCAGGAGTGTGAAGTTTCAGTGAGCTGTGATCATGCCACTGCACTCCAGCCCAGGCAACAGAGTGAGAGACCTTGTCTCAAAAACAAACGAACAAACAGAAACACGAAGTTAGTAACGTGGATAGACAAATAAGCAGAGACGAGCAGACAGTGGAAGCACAGAAGCGCACATCTGCATTGACCTTATTGATTTAAGCAGTGCCCATTTGTGGTAATAATGTTTTCCCTCCTTCACAGTAACTTCATTAGCAGACACAGGTATTTCACACCCAGTGGAGTTAAGTTTTGACCTGATACCTGTACAGTCTAAAGTAACAGAATTCCAATCTTTCTGTGACATTCCTATGAAAATAACAGTTTCAAAACCCACAAGCAGCAGGAATCTACAAATAATTTATTCTGGGTTGAACTCTGAACAAGCGTAATTCTTGATATTAATATTTGTAAAGAGCTGACACGCACTCAACTGGGGGAGCCTTGCTGGTTGGTCTGTTTTAACAGAGATAACTGAAGAATTCTTAAAAATGTAAGACTATTGAAGAAAATATTTTAGTGACACATTTCATATAAAACCTGAATTAAACCAGATTTAAGTCAAAGCAAAAGGGAGCACAGGCTTTCGAGTTCCCACACCTGGTCCTCTCCCAGGATACAACACGCACTGCTGTAGTCTCACCAGGGCAGGCTCTGGTTTGAATTCTTAGACCAGGAAAAACACAAGAATGAAGAAATGCCCCTACTTTGTTCTCAGGGCCTCTGAAAGCTAGACACAATGATAGATGATTCAAGATTCCTCTGAGCTGTGATTTTCTATGTGCAATTGTCCAGAGAACAAACCGAATGAGAAAGCTTACCCTTTGTTTTTTCATTGTTGATTAAGGAAAGGAAAGCTTACTCTTACAAACTTGAAAGAGAAAGTCTTGATGTCACATACCCTACAGGCACAGGAAAGCTGGCTTCTGTTCCCGGTCACTCCAGGGCTCAGGGACCTTTCACAGAGCTCCAGGGACAGGTTTTTGTTTTTGTTTGTTAGTTAGTTTGTTTTTTTTTGAGAAAGAGTCTCGTTCTGTTGCCCCGGCTAGAGTGCCGTGGCATCAGCCTAGCTCACAGCAACCTCAAACTCCTGGGTTCATGCAATCCTTCCTCCCAAGTGGCTGGGACTATACGCATGCGCCACCATGCCTGGCTAATTTTTTCTATATATTTTTAGTTGGCCAATTAATATTTTTTTTTTTTTTTTGAGACAGAGTCTCACTGTGTTGTCCGGGCTAGAGTGCCGCGGCATCAGCCTAGCTCACAGCAACCTCAAATTCCCTGGCTCACGCAATTCTGTCTCAGCCTCCCGAGTAGCTGGGACTACAGGCATGCACCACCATGCCAATTTTTTTTTAATTTTTTTTATTTTTTCAGTTGGCCAATTAATTTCTTTGTATTTTTACTAGAGACGGGGTCTCGCTCTTGCACAGGCTGGTTTCAAACTCCTGATCTTGAGCGATCCACCTGCCTCGGCCTCCCAGAGTAATAGGATTACGGGCGTGAGCCACCGCACCTGGCCCAGGGACAGTTTTTAAACTCCATTTAGTCTGCTTAGCACCAACTACTGCAGCAAGTGACTTCTGGGGGCTTACACTTGACAATTTATCCTTAAAGACCCTCTTTCAGAGATTGCTCTAGATGAGGAGAAACATTTTTTAAAAAATTGACTGGTCGTGCGAACACAAAACAAAGACTCACTCACTGGATGCCTTAACCACACTGAAATTACAGGGTCCTGCTGAACAAAAATGAAGTCATTCAAGTAAATCTAATGTTTATTTTCTTGGCAACTTAAAAGGCAAGGTATGTTTACTGCTAAACTTAAATTTAAAAGTAAGACAGGTAGATCAAATAATGTAAGCGTTTTCCAACACCGAATGTGCTCGTTTGGAGCTCAGATTTGTTTGAAGTACAAAAATAGCTTTCTAAGTCACACAACTGTGCTGATCACCTGTGATGAATTTACTTGCTTTTCCTGGCTTGGGGGAGGGTTTAGAAAAGTCTAGAATAAAAGCATTGTGCTGGTTGTAGATGGAAAAGGTCACTCCACATGTCACCAGAGAGGCATAAAACACATTCAGGAATCCATTTCTGTCCATCAAAAATAGATGTTGAAACATCCCCAGCTGTGTGTCCACCAGGGAGAAACAGCTAGCTCAGCGCCCAGCTCTAAGTCTTCTAGTCACGGTGACTGGTCCCCTCTTCTTGACAGGCCCTGGGACAGGGAGGCGGGTCTTATCCAGCATAGGACCTGCTATCTCCCTTAAACCTTGCTGTGGTCACCAGGACTTTGGCAGGTGGCTGCTCACCAGTAAGCTCAGGGCTCTACACTCTGTGAGGGTCTCCCGGTGTTGGGGGGTGGGGCACAGGCAGGGGAGGGGTGGAGGGAACTGCAGCTGCTGCGGGGGACACAGCAGGCCAACTCCCCAGGTTACTTCTGTTAGCAGCTTCATTGAAATATAACTCACATACCATAAAAATACCCACTTAAAGGGTATGATCCAATGGTTTTTAGTATTATATATTCAGAACTATCTCCATGTTATTTTTAAGACAGTAAACTCTTAAAATGCACGAGAACACTTGGAAAAACAGTCAAGTGGATACAAAATCAAGGTTTAAACAAACATGCTGAGGAAAAGAAACAATTTATAAAAGCAACCAGAGAATCACACATCCAACACTTCAGTAACTGTGCCAATCAGAGGAATCGTGGCCCTGCAGGACGCAGAGCCTGGGGGCTCAGACCTTCAGTTCGGGTTGTCACCATGGAGACGCTGCCCGCCCCCTGGGGGAGGAAAGTGAGCAGCCCCTAGCAAGGTCACTCCTGGCCTGTGGCTGCCCCCGGCCACTGGGTCCTCCAAGGGCTAATGAGCAGCTCTCCCTCCTAGCTCTTCCCTGGAGTGCTGGGGGACCCCGTGGCTCACAGGCCCTGCCATAAGCCATCTTTGCAGCCGGCGCGCCCGCACACCTGGAGACACTCAGCACCTCTGCACCCTTGGTCTCCTCTGCACACAACAGAGGGGCGGAGGCCTCGCTCATCCCGCCTGTTCAAGAGCCCAGCAGCCCTGATGGGGATACCCTGCAAATCCTGGCTCAAACCTAAACCCCAGAGAGTTAAGTAGAAGGGAAGAAAAATAAACTAAGAAGTCATCAGATACAGGTGCATAGTTCAAAAGCTGCTGCGTGGCTCCTCGGCTTCCTTGCCCACCTCCTGTTCTTGGGGCCACTTTCTCTCTCTCGTGCCGCCTCTGGTCCTGCCTCCATGTCTCATCTGCGTGTTGCTTCTTGGCTTTTCAGGCACACGTGCTTCATTCTGGCCTCCAACGGTGAAGTGGAGAACGGTGGTCTCCTGGCCCCCAGGGCTGGCTAGGTCTTTCTGCAGTGCTTCCGTCCTTGCCTACAAGTTTTTCACTGCTGAACCATGTTCACACTGTAACACTTTCTTAGATTTTTTCCCCCATCCTTAGAAATTCTCTTGCCTTTTCACTGCCTTAATTTTCTGCACACCTATTGTAAAGGCCTCTCAAGACCATTTCCACACAATTGAATTTTTTATGTGCCCCCTCCGGACAGGTGCTGCCCTGGGTCCCACAGAGTCTGCGGCTCCTGTCTCTACCTCCCGCTATGCTGCAAGTCCACTGTTTTCCTTTCCTGGTTAACTCACTTTAGAGTAGCCTCCTCTGGTAGCTCCTGAGCATGGTTGACCATGGATGAGCAAATGTCCCTTTGAAACTTTTATCTTTTATTTCTTTGGGGGTTTTTTTGTTTGTTTTTTGAGATAGGGTCTGGCTCTGCTGCCCAGGCTGGAGTGCAGTGGTGTCCTCATAGCTCACTGCAGCCTCAAACTCCTGAGCTCAGGCCTTGCTCATTGCTGAATGACATGAGCAAAAAGAGACTCGTGCCTGGCCTTCCCCGTATTCAGCAAACATGTGCCCAATGAACCAAGAGCTGGGCATGATCTGAGGTGGGCTACGCATGGCCAACACAAACCACGCCCTGGAAGAGCACCTGCTTCTACCGAAGCACATGGCTGCCAGGAGTGGACTTTCATGTCCAGCGTCTCTTCCCTCTTTTTTGGTGAAAGATCCCAACTTAAGTTCATGCAGGGCCGGGCACAGTGGCTCACGCCTACAATCCCAGCTACTCGGGAGGCTGAGGCAGGAGGATTGCTTAAGCCCAGGAGTTTGAGGTTGCTGTGAGCCATGCAAACGCCATGGCACTCTAGCGCAGGCGACAGAATGAGACTCTGTCCCCAAGGAAAAAAAAACATCATTCAGGTTAAAAAAAAAAAAATCGAAGCTTTGAGATAGGAATAAAAAGCACTCTGTAGTAAGTCCTCACTCAAGGGTACCTGAAAAATATCCTCACCGAGATGCCTCTGTGTGACACGTCTGGACTCCAGTCCATCAGCAGCAGCAGATGCCACAAGAGCCTGCCACAAAGGACAGGACTGAGTGGCTGGCCCCCAGTGCACAGAACTCCCCAGCCCTACTGCCTGATGCTCTGCAGGCGGTGACAAGGGCCACTTGGAAGATGGCCTGCCAGGGGTCACTCTTTAAGTCCCTCCGAAGGGACTACCAAGAAAAGCCTCTCTGCAAAGTCTAAAATAAAACCAACCCCTCTGCCCTGCCTCAAGTGCTGCCAGTGTCCCGCTTCACAGCTATGGGTTACAAAGTGGCCCATGTGATTTTTTTTTTTTTCAGACAGGGTCTCGCTCTGTTGCCCTGGCTGGAGCACAGTGGTATCATCATAGCTCACTGAAGCCTCAAACTCATGGGCTCAAGCAATTCTCCCAGCTCAGCCTCCCAGATAGCTGGGATTACAGACACAAGCCACCACACTGGCAAATTTTTCTATTTTTAGTAGAGACGGAGTCTCGCTCTTGCTCAGGCCGGTCTCCAACTCCTGGCCTCAAGAGATCCTCTGGCCTCAGCCTCCCCAGCAGCTGGGATTACAGGAGCGAGCCACCTTGCCTCGCCAACATCAGGCTCCCGGTACACAAATTACAAATGCCAAGATTCCTCCTACTGGATATTTTGTAGTCAACAAGAAAGCCAGATATTCCTAAGTGCTGATTAAGCTTCAATGACTGGTGTTTCTTGTGGGATGCATCACAAGGCAGGCTCCTTGAAGAGAGTTCTTAAAAATCAAATCACAAAGAGGAAATGTCCAGCAACGTCATGGCTCTGTCTCTCCTCACCAGCCAGAGTAAACCATGCTGATAGGGATGAATTTTCTCATAAAAAGGCTTCTCATACCCAGACTGAAATATAATCAAAAGAAAAAGAGCTTTTCATTTCCAACAGCAAAAAAAGTCAGTCTTATTTTTCTTGGATTTCAGTAAAGTAAACCAACCCAACCAGTGCTGGAATAAAATAGAACTTTGTAAACAAGCAGGGAAAAAAGAAGGGGTGAGAAAGAGTGGTGGTGGAGGACGGTGAGGGGAGAGGAACAAACACTTGCGGAGTAATCTCTCTAGAATGCAATCTCTTCCTATTCTCAGGAGAATTATACTCATAAAGAAAGACCTGCCGTCTTTTTTGTTCAAAACCCATCTGAGGAAGCAGCAGGATGAAACGTGGGCTCCCACCCAGGAGGGTCATTCACCGCGCTACCCGTGAAAGCCAAAGGCAGACACAAAATGCCTTCTGCAGATCACATCTCTGTGCCACTATATCTGAAGAAAGCACCATGATGTGGAAAAGCAATTCACCCTGCTTTACCCCCGGGACAGCTGCTCCAGCAGCAGAGACCCACGGAAGCACCAGAATACGTGGCGTGGCAGCCAAGCCAGGCAGGAGCAAAGCGTGGGTAACCAGCAGGGGCAGAGCCTCACGTGTTCGTGTGGCCAACCTTTAGCTCCTTCTGAAGTAATGATACCCTTCATGAGAGTTATTAAAGGTTCCAGAATAAAAAGAAAAAAATACTTTCTTAAATCCAAAGCACGTGCACCCACACCCATAATGCCCCCAAATTTCCTGTTGAGTGCACTCCACGCTGACTGTGCTGAGCTGGGCAGGGGCAGGACCAGCCAGGAAACCTCCATCTGACAAAAGAATACTATAGTGACAAGCACAAAGGAATCCTGTCCCCAGAGCAACGCACTGACTACTAAGCCTGGCCACAGAATATATTTGTTTACTGATTACTTAAAAAGAACATCTGATTCGGCAACAAAGGCCCCACTGACACAAGCCAGGGGAGGCCCAGTCACCAGTCTTTCCCACCTGCAGACCAGACCACCTGACACAGTCCTGGGTTTCCCCCTGCCAGAAGTAGCCCTAACTTGGAAAGCCATCAGGGTTTGGGTCTGACAGTTCTAGGTTCAGATTTGCCCTGTCTCGTAAAATCTTTCTGGCCTTCTCAGACCTGTTCCCCAGACAAGCTTCCTGATCTACAGTGACAAGTGAGTCACAGTCTGCGCTAAGAATCACCAAAGAGAGGTACCTAACACCTGCTCCAAGTTTAAGTGTGCCCACCTGCTTTGGGAAGAGCCGAGGTTTTCCTTCACACAGAGCTCTTGCCCTCACAGCACGTGGAAGCACTGGGGAGATTTCACTCTCTTGCCTGGACCCGCCCCGCAGAGTCTGAGTAAAATGACTCGGAGCACAGCTGGGCCTCCCAAGTCTGACAAGCTCCTCGGGTCGAAAGCACTGCTCTGGAGCAGGAACTCTCCAGGTGGGCTCCCAGACAGGCAGCAGATCCTCAGGCTTCACCCAAAACCTGCTGAATCAGAAACTGAGGGGTGAGGCCCAGCACTATTCTGACAAGGCCTCAGGGCAATTGGATCCCTCTGGAGCTTGCAAAGCTCTGATTAAGAAGAACAGATGCCCAGACCAGAGAGGAATTAGTTGGACGACAAAGGAGCCAAGATCCTCAGTTGAATTTTATAACTCCAACTACTCTCCCCAAACTCCCTCAAGACATCCACCAGCGGGAATATTAACCCCATTTCAATAAAACAGCATCAATGGTCAGGTGCAATGGCATGTGTCTATAGTCCCAGCTACTTGGGAGGCTGAGGCGGGAGAAACCCTTGAACCCAGGAGTTCAAGGCTACAGTGCATGACACTCACATTTTTGAATAGCCACTGCACTCCAGCCTGGGCAACAAAGTGAGACTTCATCCCTTTAAAAACAAAACAAAACAAAAACAGCATCATATAGAGAACTTCATAGGCTGTGGGATTCTTTCTTCTTAAGATACACAAACCAGGCCGGGCGCGGTGGCTCATGCCTGTAATCCTAGCACTCTGGGAGGCCGAGGCGGGAGGATCTTTTGAGCTCAGGAATTTGAGACCAGCCTGCGTAAGAGTGAAACCCCGTCTCTACTAAAAATAGAAGGAAATTAGCTGGACAACTAAAAATACCTATAGAAAAAAAAAATTAGCTGGGCATGGTGGCATGTGCCTGTAGTCCCAGCTACTTGGGAGGCTGAGGCAGGAGAATTGCTTGAGCCCAGGAGTTTGAGGTTGCTGTGAGCTAGGCTGATGCCACGGCACTCTAGCCCGGGCAACAGAGTGAGACTCTGTCTCAAAAAAATAAATAAACAAATAAAAAGATACACAAACCAGAAGTACAAGGACGGGCCACATTATCAGTCACTCAGGGGCTGTTACTCCTTCATAGGAAGAACGGTGGCTGGGTGTGGGATGCAAATGTGTGTTTGCTGGGCGGCCACCAAAGGAGGGCACAGGACAAAGGGGTCCAGCCCAGGTGGGCAGCCAGCACCAATCCGGGCCAGTCCCAGTGCACACTAGGGCTCATGTGCATGAAATCAATTTGTAGTGGAAATTACAGATACCAAGTATAGCACAATTATTACTACTACAGGATATTTCCAATACATAGTTTGCTTTAATCACTTGCCTACACGTGGACCTTCAAATGCATCAGCAGCAACTTACTGAAGGGGACATGGAGAAGGTGAGCACATGCCAGCAAGAATGTACCACCTCATCAATGGGTCCCACGCTGTGCGTTTCTGTAGCAATCTGTTGTTTTAATAACGAACAAATACGACTTAGTGATCAAGAACATCAGGTTACTGAGCGGCCGGAAGCAAGGCTGAGGAAGAACGGACCATGATGACCTTCCACATTCTGGACCCTGGAGGGAGGCTGGATGAGCAGGATGGCAGCGGACGCAGGCAGCACCTGCCCTTACCGCCTTGCTTCCTGCCTCACCTGGTGCAGCTCCAGGTGCACCACCAGGGGTAATGAGGACCCCTGGCCCTCACAGTGTGGCCCGTCTCCAGAACTAAAATTTCCAGATTCATCACACAGCACTGTCAGGAGTAAGCCCTGCTTCCCATCAGGGATAAAGGACTCCGTGTCTTCTGAACATCTTTGTGAGAAAGATGTATCCCTGCCCGAGAGACACCAGGCAGGACACTGGCAGCAAGGTAGGGGTGCTCCTTCAGCAAAGAGTAGATTCTTTAGGAAATTAAGATGCCAGCTGGCCAGGCCTAATAGAACACGCCCAGGTACTCCAGTCGCCAAGAAGCAGGGGGAAAGTGGGGGAAGAAAGCAGTTCCATTCCCAACACGCTATCTCAAGTTTTTAAAGCCATTTATTCTTTAATAAAAAGAAAAACAAAGGAACACAGAAACTTATTGTGGTCTGGAAACATTCTTAACACTTTCCATTTTCTGAAACTATCTACCAGCTTATCCAGTCATGTAACATTTAATACAGCAATAATGGAACAATACATAGGACACAATTGGGAAAATGTAACAATGTTTTCACAGCAGGCCTCTATTTAGGAAGAAAAGATACAATGAATATGCTGCTCCCACCCATACAAATGGGAACAGGGGATTCCTAGCAGGTAGAACAAATCACTTTCACATAATAAAAGTAAAATACAAATCAAGAAGAAAAACAAGGTCTGATCTGCTGCAGCCAGGCCAGGAGAGTGACCCTGACTGGTCTGAGCCAGTGGCTCTCCCACTCCTGCCCGCCACACTGCTGGGGTCCACAGTGCCAGCAGCTGCACCCCTAACAAGACCTGTGCAGCGGGGTCCCGGGACCCCACCTTGGGAAGCAGTGCCGTAGCCATCGTCTTCAGCCCTTACAGGGCCGGCCTGGGGAGCCCCTGTGAGCACACACGGCCAGCAAAGGGGCTGGGGGCCAGGAGACACAAAGGAGAAAGAGGATCGTTGTTCTGCCTCTGGACGCAGTGAGCAGCACAGCACGCTGGGCAGCAGAGACAGAGCCAGACCCCAGTACACCCCAAGGCGTCATCCACCTCAGGTCTGTCCCACGTGAGACAACGTGAGTTCTTTATTATCTGAGCCACTTTCACACAGCTTTCTGTGACTTTCTGCTGAAGTCATTCCTACTGCTGCACTCAGCCTCGTCCTCTTCTCTGAGGTTCAGGACATCCCATGGGTCTGCCCAGCCCACCTGCAGCGGGCCCAGCCCCTGCTGCCTGTCCCCACAGCCCAGCCTTAGTGGATCTCCACCCACCCAGCGCTTCAAACAAAATGCCCGGAAAAGCCCAGGTCGGCCCTCCTCGCTCCAGCTCCAGGGCACGGCCTGGGCCGAGCAGTGGCCAGCCTTGGCCCAACCCTCCTCCTGACCCACCTCCCATCCACTCCTGTCCTCTCCAAACTGAGCCACCTTTTAAAACACTCATCACTCACCCTCCTCTACTTTACACTCTTGGGTGCCTCCAAAGGCTCTAAAATAAAGACCAGCACCCTCCACAGGCCCCACTGCCGCCTGCCACCCCACCATTCCAAGGTTCTCTGAAGGCATACCCCTTCCTTCCATTCAGGGCTCTCCAGGGCTGGGCCTCCACCTGGAAGCCAGGAAGGCTCCCTCCTTTCCCACCCTTTGCCTCACTAACACTATACAGCTTCAGAACTCAGTTCAAAAGTTACCTCAAAAAAAAGAAAGAAAGAAAAGAGTTTCCCTCAGGGAAACTTTCCTAAGTAGGTCAGGTTCCCTGTTAACCTCAAAACAACCTCTGCCTTTCCGTCACAGCACCTGTAATAGTTTGTCACTACTGGTGACTACCTGCTTAATACCTGAAGAAAGACAGGAAACGGGCCAGTGTTGCTCATCATTCTACCCCAGCTCCTGTGACCTTGCCTGGCACTGGAAGATGTGAATGGACATCACATTTGTTTGCCCAGTGACAGAATGAGAAGTGGCTGAGTCAGCTTTGAAACCTAGGTCTGTCCGATGCCAAAGCCCAAACACTGTTTTGTGTCCTTGAATTTAGCATCCATTTTGTAGACAGAAAAAACAGCCCTCAAATATGCAACACAAAGAACACTAAGGCCAGAGACACCTGGCCACAATGCCATCAACCAGAGCACCTCACTCCTCAAAAGGGTTCCTCACGGACAGCCAAGCAGCTCACCTGACCCTCAGGTCTCCAGCACCACCTGCCGCAGGCCGGGAAGGGGAAGGTGCCGTGGCAGCCCAGCCTGCTGCCTCCCTTATGGCTTCAGGGACTGTATTTCAGAGCCAGCAGCAGGAAGCTTTTCCTGAAACAGATGACATATTTCCAAAAAGCACAGCCAAGAACTATCTTCTCCCTTCATTACCTATTTTGGATGCCAAAGAAAAGCTCTGAAATGCTAAGAAAGACTAACTAAACCTCATCCAAATATCTACAACTCCAAAGCCCAAGATAATAACCTCAATTTTCCCACCACGAAAAATAGGTCTTGCTAGAAGTTAGGTACATGAAAAGTGACCTGCACAGTTAGAGATACAGTGGCATGACTCCCAACAGAGAGAAACGATGCCTAACCACCACAATCTATCAACACGATGAGATATTCTAGAGTTAAGAAACTAATTTCACGTACGTGGACTCTGTCAATATGAAAACTTTAGCACACAGAGTGAGAAAGGCTAAATCAGACCATTTGCTGCCACACTGGGATGAGAATGGAAAGGGGCAGGAGAGTCAGCTCCCAGCCTGCCTTCCCCACCACATGGCACTGATCACGTCTCCTCTGCTTAGGCTACGGGGCAGGGGGGACCTGAGCCTGTTCTGATAGACATTTGCACGGGATACCGAGAAGAGAAAAGGGCTTAAACGCGGTTAAACGTGGTGAACTAACACAGGCGTTTATCTCAACACCATCCTAAGTCTGCTGGGAAAAGGCCTCCAGAGGGGAGACCCCAACATTCCAGACAATGCACAAGGACAGGCAGGTGCAAGCTCAGAGCAAAGAGCTTGGAAACGTCAGGGCCACAACGAGGATGCCAACAAGAACAAAACTCCGCAGGCCCAGCAAACTCACACAGTGGAACCTGAGGAAAAAAGCCTAATCCAGAGCCTGCATGTGGAACCTCAGGTCCTCCCCAACCCCCTAGGCAGGGGATGCCCCAATTCCAGAGACTCGAGACAGAGCACCAGAGGTGCCCCTGAAGCAGGACGCTAGGCCCAGAGATGGTGGCCGTGGCCTGTGCCTGGAAGTGGGGCTGACGGACAGTGGAAGTGAGAGCACACGTGCCCAGGCTGGGAGAGCTGCTGACGGGTACACAGAAAACTAAGGAAGAACAATGTTACCACTGACTCCAGGAAAGGCAGAACGCTGTGTCAGAAAGGAGACGTAATGTCAGAAAGGAGACGTAATCACAGCACACTGTACGGGTCAGCCGTGAGCAGTATCTGCAATCGAAATAAGATGCCAATAATGCATATTTAACCAGAATTATGATTAATTCCAATGTAAGAATGAGGAGACAGAGGGAAATATGTGGGTGCACCTTGCACAAGAGAAAGTCAACAGAAACCACCAAAACTGAAAACATTAGAAGGAAGGAGCTAAGAGATGAACACGGCTGGGAGAGGGAGGTGGAGTTGAAAGAAGAGCACAGCTACTACATGACTTTTTAAACTACATACATAGGCCGGGTGCGGTGGCTCACGCCTGTAATCCCAGCACTCTGGGAGGCCGAGGCAGGAAGACTGCTTGAGCTCAGGAGATTGAGACCAGCCTGAGCAAGAGCGAGACCCCCGTCTCTACTAAAAATAGAAAAAAATTAGCCAGGCATAGTGGCGTGTGTACTTGGGAGGCTGAGGCAGAATTGCTTGAGCCCAGGAGTTTGAGGTTGCTGTGAGCTAGGCTGACGCCACAGCACTCTAACCCAGGTGACAGAGCAAGACTCTATCTCAAAAAAAATAAAAATAAAAAAATATATAAACTATATGCATAATAAAAGTTAGACTTAAATAGAAAATTAAGGCATCGCCGCAGCCCTGAGGCCTCAAGGGGCCCTGGGCAGGCTCCAAGTGGACACCTGTAGAATCAGGCCCCAAATGTGCCTTCAGTGTTTCGGCCCAAAGAGCCCGCTGCTCCCAGCCCAGTCAGCCAGGCACTGGGCGCAGGCTCCAGTACTCCAACTCCGTTTTCACTGCTGAGCCGCCATAGGGGAGCATCAGGCGGGCAGAGTGCAGGCAGGCGCCTGCGGTAAATGAGCACGAAGGTCACAAAATGGCTTCAAGTGAACCAAAGACCCTGAAAACGGAAACGAAGAGAGAACTAAGAGGTATCTGAAAGCTTCTTCCAGTTGGCCGGCCTTGCTTCTGGGGCATCTCGTGGAGCAGAAGACACTGAACCCCTGGACTGTGCAAAGCCTTAGAGCAGGGGTCCCCAACCTATGATGAGCTGTATACTTATTGCATTACACATTACAATGTAATAATAATAGAAATAAAGTGCACATAAATATAATGTGCTTGAATCATCCCTAAACCATCCTCCCCACTCCCCGGTTCCCCGGTCAGTGGAAAAATTGTCTTCCATGAAAACGGTCTCTGGTCTGGTGCCAAAAAGGTTGGGGACCGCGGCTTCAGCGGACACGCCACCTCCATGATCAGGATGCAGAGGTTCATCGTCAGTGGTGTGAACTCACTGTTAGGCACAAGTACACAAAAGCACACAAAACTGTGGAGAGATTCCTGCAGGAGGATCAGGCCACGGGCCTGCACCTCTCCAGCGAGCGGATGGGAAGTGAGGACTTCACACAACAGCAGCTCCCTCCAAGACACTTCAAGCTGGCCACGGAGCAGATGGATAGATCCTCTGCCAAGGCGTGGCTGAAATGCTACTTTAAAGAGGAAAGATCACAGCAAGATTCTCTGTCATACGTCTCCTCCCAGGGCTGGTGGGACCAGGCTCACACTGAGCCTGGACATCAAAGGAAGGAGTATGTGGCTGCTTAAGCCATCAGCCAACAGCCAACAGCCACGTCTTGGGAAGGAGTCTGGCGCTTCTCCCTCCTAGAGGCTGGTCTCATCCAGGCACACACCAAAGGCAAACCTTTGAAACATGGTCTCCCACACAGGGGCTGTGTGGCTGCCTCTGTCCCCCACCCTAGACATGCTGCCTTATGACACTGAATCTGAAATGGAGCTGTTCTGTGATGTTAAGGCAGTCCTTCCATACAAAGGATTACAGATACCTGAGGTACACTGAAAAACATCAGTCCCCTCAGCCTTTGGCTGCACATGGATATTTCTATAATCCCAGAAAGTCACACAGCTTCTACATACTGGGACCAGGGACCCTCATTTGATGTCCTCCTCTAGGTCACTGACAAAAGATTCGCAGAATTATTTTGCTTGATACATCCAATATTGAGATTTTTTCAAAATTTTAGTGCTTTTTTTGTAAAAATACAGGATAAGAATCTAAGATGTATTTATAAGGAAATGCAGGCCGGGCGCAGTGGCTCACACCTGTAATCCTAGCACTCTGGGAGGCTGAGGTGGGCGGATTGCTTGAGGTCAGGAGTTCGAAACCAGCCTGAGCAAGAGCAAGATCCCGTCTCTACTAAAAATAGAAAAAAATTAATTGGCCAACTAAAAATATATATAGAAAAAATTAGCCGGGCATGGTGGCACGTGCCTGTAGTCCCACCTACTTGGGAAGCTGAGGCAGGAGGATCGCCTGAGCCCAGGAGTTTGAGGTTGCTGTGAGCTAGGCTGATGCCACAGCACTCTAGCCGGGGCAACAGAGTAAGACTGTCTCCAAAAAAAAAAAAGAAAAAGAAAATGCAATGGATTTGGCTTTTCGTTTTAAAAAAGTTGTGAAATTAATGCTGGAATGAATACAACAGAGTCGGGAAAAGAATGGTATTAAAATGTGACTTGGGGTGGAGAAGCCTGTCAAGATCAAATATGTTCAATACACTTTAGAACTGGCTTTCCAAGAGTGACCCAAGACCGGGAGCAGCAGGGAACTGGTTAGAAACACATTTATCAGGCCCCACCCAGAGCAGCTACATCAGACTCAGGGTGGGGCCCAGCAGTCAGTGTTGACAGGCTCCCCAGAGGACTCGAGCAGCGAGACCATTCTCAACAAGCAGTCCTGGTGTTCCTGGGGACCCTGGTGTTCCTGCGGGGGCATGGAAAGGAGCCTCCAAGATTCAAGTAAGCCTCATAATACTTTGCTTTCTTTCCTTCTTATTCACAAATGTACAGTGAAGTTTCCAGAGGCTACATGATACAATGGATAGACTACAGAATCAGATATAAGAATCCAGCTCTCTTCAAGTAAGCCAGACATTAAAGAGACCTGCAAAAATGTAAAACAAGCCATTCTCCTAATTTTCAGAAATAGTTTTCACTGAAATGTCATTTCTGTTAAAATATATTGGATTATTATCTTTAAATGGATTAACAAATAGTTTAGATTTTCACAGTGGCATGGTCATCGCTCACTGTGACCTCCAACTCCTGGGCTCAAGTGATCCTCCTGCCTCAGCCTCCCAAATAGCTGGAACTAAAGGTGTGCGCCACCATGCCCGGCTAATTTTTTATTTCCTGTAGAGACAGGGTGTCGTTATCACCCAGGCTGGTCTCAGAACACCTGGCCTCAAGCAAAGTTCCGGCCGTGGCCTCCCTAGTGCTAGGATTACAGGCATAAGCCACTTTTTGCTTTTAAAAAGCAGCAAATGCATACATATTTTTATTTCCCTTTCTTGCTTATTTCACATTTTCTTTCTTTCTTTTCCTTTTTTTCTTATCCTGCTGGCCCAGCCTTCAAGGTCAGCCCTACCCTGGAGCCTGTGACTACAGAGGCTTCTGACAGCCAGAGGTCCCCACAATGAGGCCTGGCCTGGGGGTCCTGAGGTGTGGCTTCTCATTCTACCACCTTCTCTTCTGCTCCCTCTGAGCTGAATTCCATCACAGGCTTCTGGGTCTCAGCTCCTTCATTTTTTTTCAATTGTGGTAAATTAACCATTTTTACGCATAAATTCAGTGACATTAAATACACTCAGACTGTTGTGCAGCCATCACCACCATCCATCTCGGGGACCTTCCCAGCTTCCCTGGCTGAAACTCTGCACCCACTGAACACTAACTCCCCATGCCCCTCCCCCCAGGCCCTGCTAACCCTGGTAATCACCACTCTACTCTCCGTCCCCATAATCTGACGACTCCAGGTACCTAACATAACAGGAATCACACATTATACCCGTTCTTTCTTACCATGTATTATATAACTTTATACATTCTTTTTCACTTAATATATCCTGGAAATCACTCTCTATCAGTTCACAGGAATTTTCCTTTTATTTTTCGCAGCCACACAGTTCTCTGTTGCGTGATGTTGGTTTATTCAACCTGGATGGACATTTACATTGTTTCCATATTTTATACCACAGATAATACTGCGACAAATAACCTGTGTATGCTGTTTTGCATTTGTGGAGGTGCACCCTCAGGTTAAATTACTAGAAGTAGGACTGTCAGGTCAAAGGGTAAATAACGTACAGATACTGCCCAATCCCCCTTGCCGGGGGCAGTATCCTTTTGCATTCACCCACAATGAGAGGGCCTGTTTCCCTAGAGTTTTTCCAGCAGAATGTGTTCCAAGTTTTACATTTTTGTTAACATGATGGGGGAGAAATACTATCTCAAGTGATTTTAATTTACATTTCTCTTATGAGTGAAGCTGAGTATTTTTCATATGTTTATGTTTCATATGTTCTGTCCATTTTTCTATCAGGTTTTTGGCCTTTTTGTCCCCTTTGACTTTTTTTTTTTTGAGACAGAGTTCTCACTCTGTTGCCCGGGCTAGAGTGCCATGGCATTAGCCTAGCTCACAGCAACCTCAAACTCCTGGGCTTAAGCAATCCTTCTGCCTCAGCCTCCGGAGTAGCTGGGACTACAGGCATGTGCCACCATGCCTGGCTAATTTTTTTCTATATAGTTTTAGTTGGCCAATTAATTTATTTCTATTTTTAGTAGAGACGGGGTTCTCACTCTTGCTCAGGCTGGTTTCGAACTCCTGACCTTGAGCGATCCGCCCACCTCAGCCTCCCAGAGTGCTAGGATTACAGGCGTGAGCCACCGCACCCGGCAACTTTTTTTTTTTTTTTTTTTTTTTTGAGACAGAGTTCTCACTCCGTTCCCCGGGCTAGAGTGCCATGGCGTCAGCCTAGCTCACAGCAACCTCAAACTCCCGGTCTCAAGTGATCCTCCTGCCTCAGCCTCCTAAGCAGGTGGGACTACAGGCATGCGCCACCATGCTTGGCTAATTTTCTTACATATTTTTTGCTGTCCAGTTAATTTCTTTGTATTTTTTTTAGTAGAAACAGGGTGTTGCTCTTGCTTAAGGCTGGTCTCGAATTCCTGAGCTCAAAGGATCCTGACCTCGGCCTCCCAGAGTGCTAGGATTACAGGCATGAGCCACCACACCCAGCCCCCTTTGACTTTTTCTTAAGGCTAGTCAAGTGAAGCAGGGGGAGTGGAGAAGGAACAAAGAAATCTGTGTAACTGGTTGTTACCAATTAGTTGTATACACCACTGCACTCAGACCAGCCCCTCTGTAAGTGTTTTTATATCAGCCCTTTATCTGTGATTCTTTTTTTTTTTTTGAGACAGTCTCACTCTGTTTCCCGGGCTAGAGTGCCGTGGCATCAGCCTAGCTCACAGCAACCTCAAACTCCTGGGCTCAAGCAATCCTTCTTCCTCAGCCTCCCGAGTAGCTGGGACTACAGGCATGCGCCACCATGCCCGGCTAGTTTTTTACATATATTTTTAGTTGTCCAATTAATTTCTTTCTATTTTATAGTAGAGACGGGGTCTCGCTCTTACTCAGGCTGGTCTTGAACTCCTGACCTTGAGCGATCTGCCCGCCTTGGCCTCCCAGAGTGCTAGGATTACAGGCGTGAGCCACCGCGCCCAGCCCCCCTCCCCCACTTTTAAAGAAAGTAGTCTCAGTTCAAATTTTAGACAGAGTTAGTTAGGCTTTAGAGAAAAGGAAGAAGTTGGGCACTTCAGGTTGTAAAAATATACTGACCAGTACACATATACCTCATTATATTGCACTTTGCTGATAATCGTGTTTTTTACAAATTGAAAGTTTGTGGCAACCCTATGTCCTTTAAGTCTGCTAGTTCCGTTTTTCCAGCAGCATGTGTTCATTTTGTGTCTCTTTGTCACATTTTGGTGATTCTGATGATATTTCACACTTTTTCTTTATCTTTTGATCTGTGATGATCTGTGATCAGTGATCTTTGATGTTACCATTTTAATTGTTTTGGCGCACCAAGAACTGCACTCATATCAGTCGGCAAATTTAATCAGTAAGTGTTGGGTATGTTTGGAAAGCTCCATCAGCCAGCTATTCCCCATCTCTCTTCCTCTCTTTGGGTCTGCCTATTCCTTGAGACATAACAATATTGAAATGAAGCCAATTAATAACCCTATACTGTTCTGTAAGTATGCTAGTGAAAGGAAGAGACACATAACCCTCACTTGAAATCAAAAGCTAGGAAGTGAGGAGGGCATGTCAAAAGCTGAGATAGGCCAAAAGCTGGTTCTGTTGTGCAAAGTTAGCCAAGTTGTGAATGCGAGGGAAACGTTTTGAAGGAAGTTAAAAGTGCTATTCCAGTGAACACGTCAATGATAAGAAAGCCGAACACCCTTATTGCGGATATGGAGAAAGTTTGAGTGGTCTGGTTAGAAGATCAGACCAGCCACAACGTTCAATTAAGCCAAAGGCTAATCCAGAGCAAGGTTCTAACTCTCTTCAATTCTGTGAAGGCTGGGAAAGGTGAGTAAACTGTATAAGAAAGGTTTGAAACTACCAGAGGGTGTTTCGTGGGGTTTAAGGAAAGAAACCTCCTCATAACATAAATGTACAAGGGGAAGCAGCAAGTGCTGATGTAGAAGCTGCACCAAGTTATCCAGAAGGTTTGGCTAAAATCATTGATGAAAGCGACTATACTAAACCACAGATTTCAGTGTAAATGAAATAAATAGCCTATTGGAAAAAGGTGCCATCTGGTACTTTCATAGCTAGAGAGAAATCAATGCCTGGCTTCAAAGCTTCAAGGTATAGGCTGACTCTCTTGTTAGGGACTAATGCAAGTGGTGACTCTAGGTTGAAGCCAGTGCTCATTTACCATTCTGAAAATCCTAGGGCCCTTCAGAATTATGCTAAATGTACTCTGCCTGTGCTCTATAAATGGAAAAACAAAGCTTGGATGACAGCACAGCTGTATAAAGCATGGTTTACTGAATATTTTAAGCCCACTGTTGAGGCCTACAACGCAGAAAAAAAAAAGTTTTCTTTCAAAATATTACTGCTCATTGGCAGTCCTCCTAGTCACCCAAGAGCTCTGATGGAGATGTATAAGGAAATTAATGTTGTTTTCATGCCTACCAAAACAACGTTCATTCTGCAACCTATAGATCAAGGAGCAATTTTGGCTTTCAAGTTTCATTTCTTAAGAAATATGCATTATCCAGGGATTTGAGGTTGCTGTCAGCTAGGCTGATGCAGTGGCACTCTAGCCCGGGCAACAGAGTGAGACTCTGTTTCAAAAAAGAAAATAAAAAGATGCATTGTAAGGCAGTAGGTGCCATAGATATTGATGCCTCTGAAGGATCTGGGCAGAGTCCATTGAAAACCTTCTGGAAAGGATTCACAATTCTAGATGCTAGTAAGACCATTTTTTATTTCATGGGAGGAGGTCAAAATAGCGACATTAACAGGAGTTTGGAAGAAGTTGATTCCAACCCTCATGGATGAATTGGAGGGATTCAAGACTTCAGGGGAGGAAGTAACTGCAGATATAGTGGAAATAGCCAGAGAACTAGAATTAGAAGTGGAGCCTGAAGATGTGACTGAATTCCCTCAATCTCATAATAAAACTTGAACAGATGAAGAGTTTCTTCTTATGGAGGAGAAAAGAAAGTGGTTTCTAGAGATGGAAGCTACTCCTGGTGAAGATGCTATGAACATTGTTGAAATGACAATGGAGTGTTTAGAATATTGCATGAACTGAGTTAGTAAAGCAGTGGTTTGAGATGATTGACTCAAATTTTGAAAGAAGTTCTGCGTATAAAATGCCATCACACAAAATTGCATACTGCAGAGAAAATTTTCATGAAAGGAAGAGTCAATTGATGCAGCAGACTTCGTTGTTTTATTATAAGAAATTGCTACAGCCACCCCAACCTTGAGCAACCACCATCCTGATCAGCCATCAGCATCGAGGCAAGACCTTCCACCACCAAAAAGATTAGGACTCACCGAAGGCTCAGATGGTCATTAGCATTTTATAGCAAAATAAAGCATTTTTGTTAAGGTATGTACATTGTGTGTTTAGACGTAACACTATTGTACACTTAATGTAGAGGTATAATATGTTACAAATTCAACTTTTATGTGTATTGGTAAACCAAAAAATTGTGTGACTTGCTTTATTGTGATATTTACTTTATTGAGGTCGGGAACTGAACCTCTGGTATCTCCAGGCTATGCTTTTATATTTAACTATGTATTGAGGACATATTTTGTTATTCTGATAATGACATGACTGAAAGGAAGGAAGTTATTAAGAAAAAAGGAAGAGTTTAATTTCTTACAGCTGTCTCGTCTTGAGCTGTTTCACATTTACTTTTTTATTGTGGTGGCTCTTTTGTGGTGATTGCGTGTCTTTCTGTATGTAAGTGCCCAGACATTTGACTCCAGTTTCTTGAGCACCTGTCTTCCTCCTCTGCATGGTCTAGGAAAAGAACATGTGTGAGGATGACTGTACCTACAGTTTTGAGTTTTTATCCTACATTTTCAGCTCTGTGATTCTCTTTCTACAGCAGTAGCATACCTTTAATAAGCATATTCCACCCATTTCATAGTAGAGACTTGGTATTTTTTGGGCTGCTTAATTAATGTATTTTTAGATTTTCTTTTGGTTCAGTAATTTATTTTGATAATTTTGTTTTGTTGTAAGACCCTGTCATGGATGGCATTAGAAGGGACAGGCTGAATTATGTTTTTAAGGCTAGTTTTTTTTGTAAATGCCAATTGTACAACCTCCATAAGACTTCCTTTTTAAATGATAGAACAGTGTCAGAAGAATTTAGTTGTTCTTTTTTTCTTCAGTATAACACATTCAAAATCTCAACAGAACATTGCTTTGACCTTGCTTAAACTGTGAATTTTATTTGAATGTGAAAATTGGCATTTTGGAGGCTATTTATAATGGTGTGATGGCAGTCTTTTTACACAGTGCTTGTTTGAACGCCATGTAACCACAAAAGGGATATGTTTTAAATGGCACATCCTTTGGTAAGACTTAACATTATTTAAATAAATTATTGTAATTATGTAAATAATACCAATAATACCTTCAAAAAATAAACGTGCAGATAAAGGTAACATCCCCCTAACCATCATTCCTCTTTTCACATCCCATCCCCAGAAGTAAAGGAACTCTTTTTCTAATCATTTTGGAATATTTCCTTCCCCAACTTTATCTTTCGTTTAAATATACATATATATGCACCTGTAAAATACATGCCTTTTTTTTTTTTTTTTTTTTTCCAAACAGAGTCTCACTCTATTGCCTGGACTAGAGTGCCGTGGCATCAGCCTAGCTCACAGCAACCTCAAACTCCTGGGCTCAAGCAATCCTTCTGTCTCAGCCTCCCGAGTAGCTGGGACTACAGGCATGCGCCACCATGCCTGGCTAATTTTTTCTATGTATTTTTAGTTGGCCAATTAATTTCTTTCTAATTTTGGTAGAGATGGGGTCTTGCTCTTGCTCAGGCTGGTTTCAAACTCCTGACCTTGAGCGATCTGCCCACCTCGGCTTCCTTCCAGAGTGCTAGGATTACAGGCATGAGCCACCACGCCTGGCCTAAAATACGTATCTTAACAAAAGTAGTATATGTTGTGCGTTCTGCAAATAGCAGTTTTCTCTTCAGTAAGAGTTATGCTTTGGATATCTTTTCTTATCAATACTTATGAATTTACTTCATCTTTGTAAAATTTTGTGTGTTGTGAATGTCCCATAGTTCGTTTAGTAATTGGATTATTAATTATTTAGTGTCGTATAAGCAGTATCATGAGCATCTTTGTGTGATTCTCCTAGGACATCTGTGAATGCTTTTCTAGGGTAGATTTGGGAGAAGTGGAATTGTTGGAGTATATATATCCAGCATTCCCCATATTGAAATCAATAAATAAAAGTGTTTGGCATGATTGATGAATTAATTGTGCTTGTGAAATAAATTGTGTATTTGTAATACTGTCATTTTAGTTAGAAATATTGTATGGGGACAGGTAAAACCAGTGCTTGTCAATACTAGCTGTGTGTCAGAATTGTCTGTGGGACTTCATAGGCATCACCACTCCAAGAAAATGGTTTAGTTTAATTGGTCTTTGAATTAGTCCCTTAGCATGAAGAGGAAAATTAAATACAAGAGATACATTCTCAAACTTTCTTACAATGCCCAAATTACCCAGTACCTATTAATAATTTACCCCATAGAATGCAGTTAAATATAGGAAAAAAAATTGATTTTCTTTAGACTGTTAATGTAAGTTAATGATTGTTAATTCTTCCAAGAGCTTAGCACAGTGAAAATGTCTAATAAATAATTGTTTTAAGAATGACAGAACAAGAAAAGTTATTTTTGGAGGATAGGTAGCAAGATTATAAACTGGACTAGATTTATAGGACTAGATTTGTAGGATTGTATCATAGCTTTTTATAAATATGAATACAAATGACTGTTTGAGCTTTATATTACTGAAAAATTTGAAGACATTTCAACGTGGAGTTGCATAGAGCGTAGTAGTTGAGGACCCAGCCTGGGTTCAGATATCCCCTGTATCATAGTAGCTCTGTGAACGGTGACAAGTCACTTAGCCTTTATGTACCTCAGTTTCTCAACTGATCATAGTATTTATCTTACAGGAATATTGAGTATTGACAGTTATTATGTGTAAAGCAAATAGAAGCATGTCTGATGTATTGTAACTGGTATGAAATATTAGTTTTATTGTTTCCATTTATTAACCATACAATTATTAATCCTAATGTCTTAATCTTCAGTCATTATTTCATGCTGAATATATTGTTTTTATGTAATCAGAAACCAGCAGCAAGCTAAAAGTGATAAAGATGAACTTGTACTCGGGAATATTGATTCAAGGTCACTTCGTGTTACTTTTTGTGTCTTTGATATGTTTAAGGTCTTATGTTTTGAATGTTGCTTAATTAAGTGGAGAACTAGTTCAGATTTCCTGTTCATGTAATTGTTAGGAAACCCCACGCATAGCAAGACAAGAATAAAGTAGACCTGATATATTTTGCTAAAGTGTTCATGGTGCTTAATAATATTTTGTAAAGTAACAAAGCCTGGGAAGTAGACTTTACTATTGCTCACTGCTTTGAAGGATACTTTTATAGAAATAAGAGACAACTGATGCTTGAGGTGAGAATTTTAGGATTTACAAATGGGAGAAGTGATAGTTGGCAAAGTTCCTGAGGGGTACTGTGTGGGTGTATAGATACAAAATGAATTGTGGCGAATTGACAAGCCTTATAAATAACTCCATGAAGTTTCATATTTCCCCCCAAAGGTGACATATGATTTTAAAAATTTGCTTTTAAACCTTAGTCACTTGTTGAGTCTCTTACTTTAGCTTTGACTGTATAGTTGGTTATATTTATGCCCTGCTTAAAACCGGGACTTCTTTGTATGGCATAGAGCGTGCCCTAGGAGCAAGGCCGTGCCAGTATCTCTGGCTGCATTTCCTACCAATGCCTGCTTCACTCCTGCCAGCCTCCAAAACAACTCAAATGGTGTACATGTTAGGTTCACTGTAGCTTTGCTTGTGCCATTTTTCTGTGTGCAGTGGGCTCAGTCCTCCTTTGTTCACCTGGCAAAGTTGTAACCAAGCCCAAATGCCTTCTCTGCCCACTCCCTTTCCCCCATCAGATTGATGCTTGACTGCCTGGGTTCTTAACCTGGCTTGGCCATGTGCTAGCTCTACAATCTTTTATTTTAATTGAGGAAATTGCTCAAATAACTCAAGTTACCATTTTAACCATTTTAAAGTATACAATTCAGTAGGTTTTTTTTTTAAAGCATATTCACAGTGTTGTGAATTCACCATTCATCTAATTACAGAACATTTTCATCACCTCAAAAAGAAACCTCTATGTGTTCACCCTGCCCCAGCTCCTGGCAACCACTAATCATCTTTTTGTCTGGATGCTTTTCCCTGGTCTGGACATTTCATATACATGGAATTATACCATGTGTATTGTGTCTGGCTTCTTTCACTTAGCACAATGTTTTCAAGGTTCATCCATGTGGGTAGCATATATTAGTACTCCATTGCTTTTCTGTATGGATATACCACATTTTATCATTCATCAGTTGATGGATATACAGGTTGGTCCTACTTTTTGATTGTTATGAGTAATGTTACTATAAACATTTGTGTTCACGTTTTTGTGTTAGCAGTGAGAACATATGTTTTTGATTCTCTTTGGTATATACCTAGGAGTGGAATTGTTGGGTCATATGGTAACTCTTTAATTCGTGGAAGAACTGCTAGACTGTTTCCAAAACAGCACCATTTTACATTCTCACCAGCCATGCACAAGGGCTCCAAATTCTCTATCTCCTCACTTGTATTTAGTATTATGAGTCCTTTTTCTTATAGCCGTCCTGGTGAGTATGAAGTGGTATTTCATTGTTATTTTGATTTGTATTTCCCTAATGACAAGTGATGTCGAGCATCTTTTCATATTATATTGGCTAGTAGTATTTCTTCTTTTGGGAAATGTATTTTTAAATCCTTTGCCCATTTTTTCATTGGTTTGTTGGGTTTTATAATTGAGTTATAAGAATTCTTTATACATTCTGGATTCTATTCCCTCATCAGAGGAATGATTTGCAAATATTTTCTCCCAATTGTGTGGATTTTCATTTTATTTTCTTGATAATATCCTTTAGTGTGCAAATGTTCTTAAGTTTTGGATGTTCACCTTTTCTATTTATTCTTTTGTTCTTTGTGCTTTTCATGTCCCATCTAAGAAACTATAGCCTAATCCAAGGTCATGAATATTTATTTCTATATTCCCTTTTAAGAGTTTTATAGTTTTAGCCCTTACATTTAGGTCTTTGATCCATACTGAGCTGATTCTTGTATATGGTGTTGGGTAGAAGTCGAGCTTCATTCTTTAGCATATGAATATCTGATTGTCTAACATCATAACTCCATTAGTTGAAGAGATTGTTCTTTTCCCATTCAGTAGTCTTGGCTCCTTTGTTGAAAATTTGTTGACTGTAATGTGAGAGGGTTTATTTTTGGACTTTCAGTTATATTTCATTGATTTAAATGTCCATCCTTAGGACAGTTTCACACTTAGGATTACTATAGCTTTATAGTAAGTTTGGAGTCAGTGAGTCCTCCAGCTTTGTTCTTTTTTCAAGATTGTTTTGGCTATTTAGTGTCCCTTGCATTTCCATATGAGGAGCCACTTGTTCATTTCTGCATAAAAGGCAGTTGGAATTTTGATAGGGATTATATTGAATTGGGTATATATTGATTGGTATCATAACAAATGTTAAATCTTCTTTGAAACAAGCTGTATTTCCATTTATTTAAGAGTTTCTTTCAACAATGTTTTGTAGTTTTCAGCGTACAATTCGTGTATTTCCTTGGTTAAATTTAATCCTTAGTATTTTATTCTTTTTGATGCTGTTGTAAATGGAGTTGTTTAGACAGGGATACTCCCCCGCCCCAGGATGGAGTGCAGTGGATATTCACAGATGTAATCATAGTATACTACAGGCACAAACTTGTGGGCTCAAGTGATCCTCTTGCCTCAGCCTCCTGAGTGGCTGGGACTACAGGCATGCCCAACCACTGTGCCCAATGATGGGTAGCTCCGGAATCTTGAGCAAATTTCTTCAACTTTCAGAGCTTCAGTTTGCATGCATGTTTTTTTTTAGTTTTTGTTTTTAGCATGTTACGGGGGTACAAATGTTTAGGTTACAAATATTGCTTTTGCCTCGCCTGAGTCAGAGCTTCAAGTGTATCCATCCCCCAGACAGTGCTCACCATCACATGGAAATTTTATTAAGTACCTACCTTCTCCACTTGTTGCAAGGATTAAGCAAATTCATTCATATAAAGAGCTCAAATAAACCTCATGGTACAAATGAAATGTTAAATATTAGATTGAACTCTCTGAGGAAAGGAATTTTGCCTTACATATTTTTGTGATGTCCCCCCCACCACACACTCCCAGATAGCACTTAGCTTGGTGCAGATTGGTGTGGAGAAAATGTAGAAGGGTGGAAAAAATTAGACTGTCTCATCAATTTCAGTTACTAAGGTTTGAAAGTTAATGTAGGTTGGGAATTAGGGGTGCTAATTTTCCTTACATCTTATAAACAAGTTTTTTTTTTTTTTTTTTGGAGACAGAGTCTCACTCTGCCTGGGCTAGAGTGAGTGCCGTGGCGTCAGCCTAGCTCACAGCAACCTCAGACCCCTGGCCTCAAGTGATCCTCCTGCCTCAGCCTCCCAAGTAGCTGGGACTACAGGCATACGCCACCATGCCCAGCTAATTTTTTCTATATATATCTTTAGTTGGCCGATTAATTTCTTTCTATTTATAGTAGAGACGGGGTCTCACTCTTGCTCAGGCTGGTTTCGAACTCCTGACCTTGAGCGATCCGCCCGCCTCGGCCTCCCAGAGTGCTAGGATTACAGGCGT
>CAUYRT010039923.1:0-39996 GCA_963574885.1 Lepilemur ruficaudatus
AAACCAGCCTGAGCAAGAGCGAGACCCCGTCTCTACTAAAAATAGAAAGAAATTAATTGGCCAACTAAAAATATATAGAAAAAATTAGCCGGGCATGGTAGCGCATGCCTATAGTCCCAGCTAATTGGGAGGCTGAGGCAGAAGGATCGCTTGAGCCCAGGAGTTTGAGGTTGCTGTGAGCTAGGCTGATGCCACGGCACTCACTCTAGCCCAGGCAAGAGTGTGAGACTCTGTCTCAAAAAAAAAAAAAAAAAAATGGAGGTTCTACTGCATCCTTCAAGCGACATGCCTGGGTCAGCACTACATCTTCTCCGCAGACAGAAGGAACCTTGGAATGTCTCCCCACTCAACTATAAAACTGTCTTCACAACCTCCATCTTGAACGTGCTTCTCTGTGTGTATTTTTCACACTTCCCATTTCCAGTATAAACCGTATTTCCTCAATTATAACATCAGCTCCTACATGGCACCTAACACATGCTGAGAAGGCTGCAGCCTTCATAAATACTTGCTAAATGAATTATTATAATCAGTTCAGTGTCTATAGACTGTGGAATCCAATGTTAGTGAACACTAATGTAATTGCAAAAAAGAGGAAGTATATTCTAGATGAACAGATCTCACTTTATAGATATTTATAATTAGCATTTTTGAGTATACTATACTAAACACTTTACATATGTTATTCCATTTAGTTCCACAGTCACCCTACAAGGTGCGTATAGTTACTACATTTTACAGATTTTACAGATGAAGAAACTAAGTGGGTTGTACGGGTAGGGTCTCAAACTTTATCGTCTATCCAGGGAAGGCAAGGCCTAGATAGGCACATTCTTGGAATGTCAAGTTTATTAGAAATATGGGAAGAAAACATTATTTTGTATTAATGGGAACACAGATATGTTATGAAGCAGAATGCAAAATTCATGAGAATTTTTAAGGAATAAAAAGGATTTCAAAGAATTTTTGTTGTTATAGAGCCACTTCTGCTCCAACTCTTGGCCTTCCCAGATTTTAAGTACACTTTCTGCTGAAGAATATTATTTGAGAAGCCTTAATGTGTTCCATGGTTTAAGTAATATGAGCAAGTTTCCAATGAGTTCCAAAAACTTGAAGGAATTTATAAATTCTATTGAGAAAATAGATTTCAGCATACCAGATACTATTTATAAAAATACATAAATAATACGAATTAGGTCCCAAATACAGTGAAAACCTAAGCTGTATGGAACTGTCTCCCTCTGCAGATTTCTGAAAGGACGATGCTTTCAAAACATACTTATTATCCTATTTTAAATTACAGGATCAATGAATCTTAAGATCTGATCTGTTTTTGTTTTTTGTTTCTGCGATTGATGTTTTTGAGGTGATAATGTTCGCCTCCAAAGAATATTGGCTTTAGATCTCAAGTTTTAAGGCTTTTTTCATAATGAAAGGCTTTGAAATGTTAATGAGACTATATGTAAAACGAATCCCAACACTTGCTGATGCGAAGTATTCATTTCCATGCACATTTGCATGAGCGTAAACTCGGAATTTATTGGTGATCTTGCACCTGCATTCCTATTTTAGGGCCCATTTATATCTATTTCTAAAAAATCTTTTGTTGGATATGAATGCCCAAGTTCTACTTAATCAAAAAGAACAATGACCCCTAATTGTCACCAGTCCCACAAATGGTCCGCTAAGAAAAGTCAGATCTACTTCACTGTGTAGTCACCCAGGGTCTGCTGACCCTTTCCTAACTACTCACCAAGCCTGGGCCTTCAGAATTTATTTTTTATTTTACTTTGCCATCTTCCAACTCAAATCGTTTTCTCGTACTGCAGACTTTAGTCCTATCCATATGTTGAATTATAATGGCAAATACATAAGTAACCAATCAAAGGTATGGATCCTAGACAGTCTTAGGTGGCCCCTGTAGAAAAGGAACTTCCAGCCTCCTTTAGTTATTCCTTTTAAACAATGCATTCATTCATTTGCTGACCTCCTCATTCAGCAAGTGTATTGGACACCCTTTGTGTACCAGTACTACATGTCATGGACACAAAGAACTATATGGTTCATTCTGCCCAGTAGTCCCCCGAGTGACTGGAGATGCTGAGAGGGACCAGACGGGTAACATTAATGCACCGAGCGGGGCAGGTGGAGACTGTAGCACACTGGGCACCAGGCTCTATCTAAAAATGGCAGTGGCTCCTCGGCTATAGCCAACTGGTGCCACCTAGGAATGCTAGCCACCTGTGGCCAGAAATTCCAGTATTTTAAGAGATGCCAGAAATTCAGCTATCAAATGGAATATTTTCATTTTTAATGTAGGCAATTAATTTATAAAAATAATGTGTGGACCAAACAAGACATAAGTACTCTGGCCAAAAATGAGAGTAGGCCACCTTTTTGTGACCTCTGGTCCAACTGAGTAACCTGAGACATCATTCAGTAATACATTGTCTACATTCAGAAGAAGATGCCTTTTACTCCCATCATCTGGCAAGTTTTTCACTAGCTCCTCTATATTCTGAAAGACCATTAGGCACAGAACAGTCTGCCCAGCCACAGTGTATTGTACATGGCAGGGAAGAGGAGCCCCAGGGAAGCAGTCAAAGCATGATTAGCATAGTTTGGCAGATGATTTTAAATTATGGGTTATGACTAATTATTTTATTGACTTCTCAACATGAATATCAGCATAAAAAGATAATGTCTCTCAGTCTATCTGAAAAATAGTTTATGATTTGCAGGGAATCCTAACTCTTGATTGATTCTGTACTTTCTTTTGGATTTTGAGATAACTGTTTTTTGACCTTTTATATATTAAGAACTCTTAAAATCAGAAATCATGTTGTTTGACTCTGCATGTGTGTTGTGAATCTAGTCTAATAAAGCAGGTGACCCTTGTTCAGCCAGGAATGGAACATGAGTTCAACATGCGTGTCATCTTAGAGGGCTCCTCTTTTCATATAACTCAAAATGCTTGCCCAGAAGAAATGAAGGCAATTCATATATAATTTGAATTAGAGAGCTACAAGTCTGTCTATCAAAAGATCAAACTTCATACTTAACTCTCACTTTATGTGTTTATATTCATTCTTTCTGAGTCCCATAATCTTTGGGGAAACACGTGCACATACACACATACACACACACATACAAAAATTAACCTGTGGGCTCTATTTGAACCTTTAGTTCATTTGACAGATGTGTGAAAATGCAGAGCCAGAGAACTCCCTAGTGTCTTCTCTACATGTGCAGATGCTAAAGATTGCACATGAATCCAGCTCAAGCTGGCTTGACTCACTCTTGAAAATTTTCCATTGGGGACACTTAAAACAAAGACCTAAGACACTCTGGTCTGGAACTTCTCTGTCTTTGCAAAATGGAAACATACCTGCAGTACATCAAAAGCAGAGACACTTTGCAGCTCACACACAAAAAAACTAATAAAATAAAACTTTTATATCAAATTCCAATAACACAGCTAGCTGCCCTAAGTGAGTGTTCGTTGAAGTTCAGAAGGTCTTTTACTGTTAGAATTTAATAGTGTAGCACATACAGAATGATTTTTGCTTAGTGGACTCCCTATCTGTGCAATATCATTCAGATAGGATTTAAATAAGGATCTTTTTTCAGAGACAGATGTCCAAGTAACTCACAAATTTTGAAAGTTTAAATTAAGTAAGTGAGATCAGACACTAATGGAGAGAATGAAGAGTGTGGGTGCACAGTGAATCGGAAAGGACTGTGTTTGGTGTGGGGATTGGTGGGTAAGGCCACGAGGAAATGGGCTGTTGGAAATGGGCAGCAAGGGTAACCCGCTTCTGTGACCAACTCAGAAAACATAGTCACGGTCCAACAAAGTGATTAATCTGTGGAGGGAGAACTGTCTCCAAGAAATTAGGTCATTTAGTATGTTTAAATCTCTGGCCCTAACATGTTATTCCTTCTTTTTTGGCAGTGGAAATCCTGACTGCTCGTCAGAAGAAAGCAGAAGAACTAAAGAGACTTACTGATCTAGCCAGTCAGATGGCAGAGATGCAGCTGGCCGAACTCAGGGCAGAAATTAAGGTCAGTTCTAAAATATCACAGCCTCAACCCTGAGCCAGAGACCTGATCTCCACTATGTTTGTTTTGCATCCACATTGTGCTGCTCTCTGAGGACCTAACACCACACACCCAGCTCTCTCCCACAGGGCTGAAATAGAGAATACAAAAGGGTGAAGAACCACCTAATCGCTGTATTTAAGTATAATGTAGTTTGAAGGGATATATTATTACAAAGGAGAGGTACAAGCTATTCTCTTCGTCAGTAGAGACTGACCCAAATAAAGTGTACTCAACCATGAATTATAGCTGGGATAGGGGATGACATTATTTTCACACTATGTAATTTATATGTATGTACATAAACACATACACAGGTATATAAACACATACTGAGTATAAACTTAGTGTAACGGTAAGGATTATAAAGCATGCAGTCCATGGAGACCTCTTTCCTATATCCTTTTCTAGCTTAGTTGCCTTTTTATTAAGAATACTACCCTCAAACGTGTATTTGTTAGACTTCTGCAATTGCAGGCAACAGAAACTGAACCTGGCTAGCCTCAAGAACAAGTAGAATTTGAAAGAATGTGAGTGTAGCTCACCAAGGCAGAGTGTGACTGAAGACCCAGGTCTATGATTAGGCAGAAACTGAGATGGCTCAGGTAACGTAGGAAGCAAGAATTACGAGACACTGTCTTCAGGGCACCACTGGAGTGCATGACCCCCTGACATCGTCAGCCGTTGTGCCACCCCACTTGATCAGATCCCCAAGGGAGAGACTCTGATTGGCCTCCACTGGGGTCACACCCATCATTTGGCCCAGACAGAGTGTGACATCTTGATTGACAGACCCTCCAAGACTGTGGATCTTCAAAACTGCATTGGGGTACAGTTATCAGCAGGGGACACGGCTACCAGGAAGGCGAGAACAAGTATTTGCAACAAAATAGAAAGATGAAGTTGATAAATTCCCCTTACCCTCCTCTTTTTCACCCAGTATACTAAACACACACACACACACACACACACACACACACACGCATGCACATGCCCTCCAGCTCCTAGGAAACTAGAGTGGTTGCAAGACTCAGCTGCTGCTAGCTGTAGAAGTAAGATGGTCTGCTCACCCTCACCTGGGCATGCAACTGGTTGGGAATGGTGGAAAGTGGCAAGTGACTTTTCAGTCCCCTCCTTCCTGTTAGGCATGAAAGGGAGCACTGTGTGGAAGGGACCCCCTGGGGGTGCAGAGAGCTCTAGGTCTTTTCCTCTCCCCTTTCTGGTCTGGCCTTGGTTGTCTCCCACCAGCCAATTGCAATGGCCTCCTAACTCATCATTCTTCCTCCACTGTCTCCCTCCAGCCTTGTCCTCCCCCAGGACCAGAGTTATACCCACAAAGCAGGTCTGGCCTCCCCCAGTATGAGCCACCCTTCCCCTCAGAACAAAATCCACAACCGAACTTCAATATATATTCCAACTTCCATCTCCCCCTGCAAAAATCCCAGCTTTTCAGAACATGAAGTGAGGAATATGAAATTGTCAGCTTCCTGGTCTGTTGAAATCAACTCATCTTTCAAGTTTCATCTCTGCCTATCAAAATCCCACTCATCATAAAATGGTCAGTGGCACAGGCTTTGGAGTGAAACAGTCCAGCAGCAGAATTTTCTACTCCGTGACCTTGGATAAATGATGTATTCTCTTAGATTCTTAGAACCTCAATTCCCTGATCTGTAAAATAGAGATAATAATAGTAATGAGTTCATAATAATGTGATCAGTTGAAAATGAGATTATCTGTTAAGAATTTGGTCAGTGTCTGGTAAGTGTTCAATAATTTTTTTAATGTGCCAGCTCAAATGTTCCCTTTACGTAACTCTTTCCCCACTTCCCGCAGTAAGAAATAATCTCTTCCTCTCTTATATTCCTGAAACACCAACTGCATTGTACCTTGTATTATACTTAATGGTATCTGTTTCCCTTGCCATGTGCTGAACTCCCTGGTAAACTCAAGGAGGGACTGAGTCATAATTATTTCTGTATTTTTCACTCCATCATCTACACATAGATCTTAATTTTAAATGAATTGAGAAATAATATCTTTCCCCCTTTCTTCAACAGCACTTGAAATTCTGCCATTCAAGATAATATTTTCTGGACACTTAAGGTTTTTTGGACTTTCTGGTTCCATGTTAAAATAGGGATAGGTGTCTAGGAAGGATGACGTGTTTTCTCTTGACGGTTAATACCTTAGCAGGCACATGGCCAAACTAGGAAGACCCTGCCAGAATACAACCCAGAAAATTCCTAGAAGGAGAGCGATAGGTGCTACAAGGTCAGGTAGATGAGTCAGACACACATTTTGTCTAAGCCCAGACAGGAGAAAGACAGGACCCTCACTTGTTCCCTGAACAAGGAGGTGAGCATGCCCCAGGCAAGTCAGAACCAAGGCTGACTCATGGAACCGCACAGTGCCAGGCTAGAATGATCCCCACCAGGCCAGCACCATCATCGGGCACCCGGAGAGCTGAGTGAATGAATCTGTAATTATGGGGCTCCTGCTTCATTTCTCTTCCCTCCAGCACTTTGTCAGCGAGCGTAAATATGACGAAGAGCTCGGGAAGGCTGCCCGATTCTCCTGTGACATCGAACAGCTGAAGGCCCAAATCATGCTCTGCGGAGAAAGTAAGTTTTGCATACTTGCTAAATAATTCTGTGTGGGCAAGCTTGGTGCTATTTGGGGTTGATACCAGAAATGTCAGGTGTGCAGTCTCCCTGGGGGCTCAAGTGAGGTCTAAAGAGATTTAATGATCTGCGCTCATGACACAAGTCACTAGAAATGTCAAGATTTGAACTTAAAGTCTTCAAATGCCACTGCCCATCAGTAAATCTCCAGGATTTATTAAGCGGAACAGAACAGGTCAACTAGTTTATACCTTTTGCAAACTTTTCTTAAGCACCGCCAGATAAACTGCCTCTCTGATTTCAAACAGCCTTGGTCCTACAGGAACATGTTCAACAGAGAGCGAGTCTCCCTAATAAGTCTGGGAACAATCAGCTATTGTTGTGCAGGGCCCAGCTGTTGTGCCCAAGCTGCTGCAGTGCCCTAAGCCGCAGCCCTGGCCTCTCCGCACTGAGCGAGGTCTGCAGATAATGAGAGACTTCGCTCAGCCATTAGCTTTAGTCTTGTTCCCTGTTAAGCCTTAATTAGAGCAGCTAATGTGCAACAAAATAGGCCAATATTTTTCCCCTCCACCAGCCCACCCACGAGGCAAACGAGACTAAGTACTAAAGTGGCTTTGAGGACGGCCACAAGGAGGAAGAAGGACTGGTGAGGGACATGGGCAGTCTGCAGCCTTGGAGGCAGCCGAACATTGAGATTTGGCTGCATTTTGTATTATAAGACAATTAACTGTACTATACGACATATTTAAATAGTAATACAATCGGCTTTTATCACTTCACAATCTATGGCTGACACTTTTCCATGTCAATATATTTAACTGATAATTTGTTTAAATATAATTGATATAAGCAGTCCTCTGATTGCGGCATTTGGGTTGTTTCTAGTTTTTTACCATGAAAATAACACTGCTGTGAGCATCCTTGTTCACACATCTTTGGCAGTTATCTGATTTTCTGCCTGCACTTCTCTTAAATTATTTTCTTTTTATTCCTGTATACACCTTCCTTTATGAAAGAATCTACCTATTTGCCACTCTCTGTCCCCAGTTTTGCCCCATGTCTAAGAAATCACAGTCTGGTTCCCAGGTGGAAATGTCCTTGCCCATCCTAGTTTCCATTCAGCCTGCCGACAAGCAAGACGCTGATGCCAGCGCCTCTTCATCAGCCTTGGCAGGACGGGGTGGGTGGGGAGGTGCTCCTTCGCCCACTTTTCTCCAGAGCACCCCAAGTGCCATCTAGTGGGAGAAACTGTCCCTTACCAAATTACAAGTGTCCACTGTGGAAGACCACCTCACATGTCTGAGACAATAATCCCCGGGAGGCCCTTGCCTTCTCGGCTTTGTTGAGAGCCCACAGCTACTGCATTCACCGGAAGTAGTGGTCTCTGAGCTATAGGAAATGATGATCCCGTGAAACTGAATCTGGTGAGCAACAAGAGCCACAGAAACCCCCCAGTCATGCCTGGACGGCTCCCACCTTGCTGTCCCACCTTACCTATAAAAGGAAGGGACTGGAGTTATGTCCCTGTCCTTTCCATTTCTAATGTCTTGTGATCCCTTCTGGTCCCTCCTGATCCTCTAGCAGAACCCTGGGATTAAGTCTGATCCAACAAAGGGAGCAAAGAAAGTTGCTTTTAAAAATTGGTGACAATTTTAAGATTCAAAGAAAGGTCTTGCTGTCCAGCCTGGCAGCCAGATTTTGGTGAACTGTGAGGGGAGGGTCATGGCCTTATCCGTGGATTGATTTCCTCTGGCCCCAGTTCAGTTCTGGCCCCAGTTCAGCAGCATCACGTAGAAATCATCCTGTCAGAAACCAAGACTTTCAAAACCAGCAGACATGGCAATAACAAACGCTGGACAGACCGGCCTGAGCCCTGCGCCCCTGCAGGGGTCTGCCTGATCAGCCTGTTGCCTGCGGCATTGGAAGTGGGGCCGGTCTGCGGTGAGGCTGCAGGAAATGGGCTGATAGACGGCTGGATGATGTAGCTCCAGTGGAATACACAAGATGCCTTAGGGGCTGGCAGGCCTGGCCCTACGGTCGGGGGATAGTAACCCCGGGTGACAGAATTCCTAACACACAATAGCACCTGTTCCCATGCTCTCAGAACATGGTGGTTCTGAAAGGCCAGGGCATCCGCGTAGCTCCGGCTCTTTCTGTGTTTCCACGGTACCAACTAGCCTAGGGGTCTGATCCAGGTGGTGAGAATGGGTTTGGTAAATGGAGAACCTACAAAGCAGAGAGCATTTGCAGACGTGGCCAGAGAGGGAACCTCAAGGTTTCATTATCTCTCTTCCCTTGGTGGTTCTTGACCTAAAGAATAATATTTAAGTTGCTCAGATATGTCTCATTTCCTACAAATGTCTCCCAACTTGGGTGATTATGCTGTCATCACGGTTCAGTGATTCCCACAGGAGAAATTTGGTGGTCTCTAAGTGCCAAGGTGCCCTTTTGAATGACATCTTTCAAAAAAAAAAAAAACTTTTCTGAGTGTTTTTATGGCACCCCTGCCAGTTTCTACATCTCCCAGCGTTTCCTAATGGGCTACTGAGGCAGCAGTGTGCGAGAGGCAACCTGTAACCCCAAGCACTTTCTTGTTGCAGTCACACATCCAAAGAACAACTATTCTTCAAGAACTCCCTGCAGCTCCCTGCTGCCTCTGCTGAATGCTCATGCAGCAACCTCTGGGAAACAGAGTAACTTTACCAGAAAATCATCCAATCACAACAGGCCCTCCGAGGGCAAAGCAGCAAACCCCAAACTGGTGAGCGGCCTTCCCAGCACTGCCGACCCCTCTCACCAGGCCGTGCCAGCCACCAAGCAGGTAAGCCGCTCTGGGGAGGCCACCTAGTGCTGCCTGCAGGGGTCCCGCAGACACTGGGTGCGTAGTGCCGGGCGGGGCGGAAGAAAACAACAACTTCTAGATGCTGATTTCCCGGGGCACACCCAGGCTCCTCCACTCCCACCCCCGCCCCGCCCCAGCAACCCTGCCTGGCTGGCCCCACGGGAACTGCCCTGGTCCACCCAGTCCACACTTCACAGGCGCCTGCCCATGTGGAGGAGGTGGCCTGCGTGCACCCTCAAACCGCATTGGCAGAGTCCCCCAAACAGAGACAGCTCTTCTCATGCCCCTGAGACCACCATGCCCAGGTCCCCATAGCGGCCCATGCATAGAAAGGACCCACACAGACTCAGCAGCAAGATTCGGAACCTGGTCACTGAAACTATTAATGAGAGGAAACCTGGCATTTGTTTTATAAGATCTTTTAATTCCCACTTATGTTTAGTTTATCAATAGGAGCCGAAGTTAGTGCAAACTTCTCTTCCCTTGAGATTTCAGGAAAGAAAATACATTTCAAAATGGCATCATCCATTCTTATCTACTATGACCTCCGGAAACACGGGTTTACAAAGAACAGTCCTCCTTCTCTCCTTCTGCTTCTCCACTATACCTTTGGGAGGTGATTTCCTCCTTATCGTTGGAGAATTACCAAGAAATAGAATCTGATGATATGGAAGTTGAGCATGCTATAAAGTCACCTTTCATGATCTCTAAGAAAAAGACTCTTTTTTTCCTTTTAGTGTTTTAAAATGCTGGTTTTCTAACAAGTGCCCTGTTGAGTTTTGTAATCTTGGTCTTCCAGAATTCCCATTAACGACACTGACAGGCACTTCGCTGGCTGTGAATGTCTTTGTGAGCTTTAAAATAGCACTTTGACAAGGAGGATTTCATAGACTCATTGATTAAAGATCATAATCAAATCCGTGTTACTTATAGTCTAAATACATCTTTGCAGCTTTTGTCCTTGGTTCATTATTAAACACCATGCTAAAATTAAGTCTAAAATTTAGTCTTAGAGTTTCTTTTTCACAATTTCTTTAAAAACAAACGAGGCCAAATTAAATGCTATCTATGTAGATACTTTTTCAGCTCACTGTTTTCGCATTTTATGTGATGGCTCATTTAAGTTGCAATACACTCAAACATCTAAGTCAGAACACTGTAGACTCAGGCAAGGAGGGCCCTTAGGCTGGCCCTGAGCTTGAGAGTGACCCTTCCGCCCCTCCCCCAGCCAGGGCCCGCCCCACAGAGTGAGGAGTCAGGGAGACTCAGGAGACACAACCACCAGAATCTACACTCTCCCTTCTAGAGGACGCTCAAGTACTCGAGATCCTGGAATGGTATTCCTAAGGAATCCAATGCCCACTCACAGAGTCTGTTGGGACCACTTCCCTGGGTACATCATCTTGAGGGCAGACCACACTACCACTTTGCACTCCCATAGGTCCAAAGGGTGGTTGTGTGCAGGAGTGGGGGCAAAGTGTAGGTGTGCGGGTGGGAATGTCCACTGTCAAATGTGCAGGGAGCCCTCACAGTGTGGGGGGAGCCAGAGGTAGGAAGACAGTGTTCAGACATAGGGCATGTGGGCCTGCACCTGTACTCTTGCCCTGGGCCCTGGAGCCTGAGTTATTGGGGGGCTGGGCCCGAAACCTATACCATCCAGTCCCAGTGCACAAATTAAGAACCTTACATATTTGCAACTCATGAAAGTACATTTTTTGATAGTAGAGGTTTGATTTTCAAAAAAGGTCCATGTTCATGTAACAACTTACTTATGAATCTTGTCAAGAGACAGTACATAAAGTAGGAATGGCTCCACCATTACCCAACTATAGACCTTGGGCAAATCCCTTAAATGCACCACCCTCATCTATAAAATGAGGCAAATATCAGCACCTACCATCAAGGGTGACTGGTGCTAGATGAGGGGATGCACGCCAAAGCACCCCACTGCGTGCCTGGCACACTGTGAGCGCGCAGTGGGTCTCCGCTATGATTGACCTCAAGGAGTTCAGAGAGCTTTTCCTTGCAGAGGGACAGACAGGTTTAATCCATTGCTTCCTTATTTCTCATCTATTTATGTTCTTGGCTGCTGATTTGTTGAAGGAGTGATTTCTCAGAATGAGGCTTCAAAATTTGTTTGCTTAGAACTGCAGAAAGTTTAGCACTAATGAGCTCTGTGAAGTTATACCTTACCTCCACACCCACCAAGGTCCCCCAGATACACTTCATCCCTGTTTGTGCCAAAGGTAATATTTCTGAACTGTGATGATAATTGTTTTGAAATAAATTAGAAAAACTGCTTTAGAGAAGAAAATTTACATACAGAATTTTACTTTTTTCTTCATGTTTTTAATTAGAATTCTTGTACGTAGTCTATACTGAATGTCTCGGAAATTTTCATGGTAAAGAATCATTTCCCTGCCCGTGTTACGTTTTATTGTGCTATATTTGAAGCATACTTTATGGGTTTTATTTGGCCCAGTTTTTGAATTGTCTGTCTTATGCTTCTGTAACCTCTTTCAACATCAGTAATTTCCTTACAGTTCCATTTACAAGACAGTCCACTATTCTTTAAGATTAAGGATTTTATCGGCTTGACCTCATTTTCATGTTTTCATATTCTACTGTGGTGTATAAAAAGCTCAGCTGTGGCCTAGAGATTTGGTTTCCCTGATGTTTACTGGTGTCATCTGTGGTTTGCTGGCATCTGACCCTTATCTCCTTTCTTTTTTGGTAGAATGGGTCTTCTAACCAAAGACGAAGATTTAATCCGCAGTACCATAACAACAGGCTAAATGGGCCTGCCAAGTCCCAGGGCAGCGGCAATGAGGCTGATCCGATGGGGAAGGGCAGCAGCCGCCACGAACACAGAAGACAGCCACACAACGGCTTCCGTCCCAAAAACAAAGGTGGCGCCAAAAATCAAGAGGCCCCCTTGGGGACAAAGACCCCTGAGGCCCCGGCCCACTCTGAAAAGCCCCGGAGAAGGCAGCACCCGGCAGACGCCTCCGAGGCCAGGCCCTTCCGGGGTAACGTCGGGAGGGTTTCACAGTGCAACCTCTGCCCCACGAGAATAGAAGTTTCGACAGACGCCACGGTTCTCTCGGTCCCGGCTGTGACGTTGGTGGCCTGAGCTAGGAGAGAAAAGAGCAGTTTTCACTCATTTTGGTTCCCTGCCCGAGGTGCTGACCCAATTCGCTGCCAAAAGAGAGTCAATCAGAATATACGAATCCTGTATGGTTGTGTCATCCTCTCTTTAATCATTTTTACTAATTCTAATAATCAGCTCTAGCTTGCTTCATAACTTTCATGGCTTTGCTTGATCTGTTGACGCTTTCTCTCATCACGACTTTGCAGCATTTTAGCCAGGCAGTATTTACTCATTTGTTAGGAAAATCAAGATGTGGCTGAAGATCAGAGGCTCCGTTAGCAACCTATGAAGTAGCGGTGATGTCAGTCCGTTGATCGTCTTTAGAGAGTTAATGTTAAAAAAAAAAAAAAAGAATTCTTAATGATCAGACAAACGTGATCTGCTGAGGACACATGCGCTTTTGTAGAATTTAACATCTGGTGTTTTTCTGAAAAATATATATATACATATATTGCTTTATTTGAAACAAATTAAAATATGCTGCATTTGACACCTGGCTTGTTGCTTTTATCGATACCCACCTCGTTATTGGATGTGCTGTATGGTACTTTCAAGAAAACTTCAGAGGCTAGAGGCTGTGGCTTAAAGGTCTGTACTAAACCGTTTCCCTTGGGACAAGTACCGTTTCAGAAAAAATAGTGTCCTTTCAGTCAGGTTACACACAGATAAGATAGATGGATGCTCACCCCAGTCATCTTAGACACCACATGGCAGTTGGGAACCTTGGTTGCAAGTAACATAAACCTTGGATCAGCGTAGCTTAATAAAGACAATTTATTGGTTCAGCAACTGCAAAGTCCAATTGGGTCCAATTTGATCAGGGTTGCAGCTCCTTTCTCTTGATTACCTCAGCTCTCCCTTCCTCCTTAGGTTGACACTGTATTCAGAATGGTGGCAAATGGCCGGCTGGGTCCTAGGACTCAAGTCTCTTTCCCCACGCTGTGCTGAAGAAAAAAGTTGTCCGAGTAGCTTCTACCTGGAGCAAGTGTCTTTCTCAGAAGTCCCAGCAAAGAGTTGGACCCAACCACTCTTAACCTTGACTCACTCCCTCATGTTGCTCTTGGGGTTAAGAAAGTGCAAACGCATTCCTAAGCACACAGCAAACACTCCGAGTACACTGAAAGGAAACAACAGAGTGCTAAAAAGTGTTAAGACCTGATTACATTTCTCCCCAGTTTCTTGCCCTTTTTATGGCCCCTGGGCATGTGAGCATTTGCTAATTTGCATTTTGAATTGCTTGTAGGCCTATCCCTAAACCAGCCATCAAAGTGGGGAGAGCAGTGAATGGGATGTGCTACTTAGCATAGACTCATCAGAGCCCTCCCCTGGAGCCGAAGTGTGGCAGCTCCCCAGAGCACCTGGGCTGTACAGAGAAGAGCCTTCAGAAGGGATATGGATACCGAGTGGCCCACACACCGAACAGCCCCAGTTGCCCTGTCTTTGACTGCAGGGCAATGCAGCTTGGGTGCTGCTTCCATTGCACTAACGTGTCCTACAGATTTGTTGGTTACTTTCAAGTGCAAATGCTTATTCTCAGCTCAACATGAACATTTTTCCTGGCAACCCAGGTTCGCTGATTCTCTTCCACAAAGCAGCCCAGAGCAGCTGAGCCTGCAAGCCACGCAAGCATCTGTTTCTTCTTTTGCCAAGTACAGGAGGATGTTTGCTCTCTCTGTAGAGAGCTTTCTGAGGTCTCTGGGTGTACCCAGAGATTTAATAGGAATTCAAAATGTTAAGTCACATTCCAGGAAGGAAGGAAGAGCTGTTCGTTCAAATAAGAAAGATAAATGTTCAGGACCGCAGTCCCTGTTTACCCCATCTGAGGCCCTGAATTTATCTATTATAAGGTGGAAGGATTTTGCACAATTTTTGTGTAGTAAGATTTTGCTCTCACCACTGAAAAATGTCAGTTCAAATGTGACAGCTTTAAGGATGAGTCAAATAATTCTTGTGACATGGAGTTGCCAGGTCAAGAGTGCACCTGCCTTTGTCAGAGTTGAACCCAGCCATTCTTAACCTTGACTCACTCCCTCATGTTGCTCTTGGGGTTAAGAAAGCTCAAACACATTCCTAAGCACATAGCAAACACTCCCAGTTCACTGAAAAGAAACAAAAGAATGCTAAAAATTGTTAAGACCTGATTATATTTTTCCCTAGTTTTTTGCCTTTTGTATACACCCTGGGCATGTGAGCATTTGCAGATTTGCACTTTTGAAACTGTTATTTTGGTATTTTAGTGCCAATGTCAGGTCATTTAAATATTATGTTATATACCTTCATCTGTTCTGATGGAACCATTGTTGTGATCCTAGAAAACTGGGTCATGTTCTGCTATTCTTTTAAAATATTTTCAACTCCTTTAAAAAATCCAAGGACTGTGAACACTCTAATTGCTCTACTTAATGCACAGTAGTCAAAAGGATAGATTCTGTCATAAATATTTGCCTAGGAGAGGTTAAAACAGTCTAATATCCATGAAGATTGAATAACTGTCAAACTCACTTGCATTGTACCACATGGACCTTTCACCAAGACTCAAGATCTGTGAAATCCAAACCTCCCTGTTGGGTTCCCAACGTACGTTCCAAATTTACATTTCATTTGAGAATCTCTATATACTCTAGCTCCATCCTGTTGATCCTACCCTAGAGGTGCTTAATGCAGCAAGATACAGAAAGTTAAACACAAGTCACTGCAAAATTCACTCTCAAGGGAGGCTACACAATAGTTCGGGGAAAGGAACTAGAAACACGACACATCCAATTTAAAGCTCGGCTCACTAACAGTTCAGTTCTGCTGGCGTCAGAAAAGAGATTCTAATTAAACATTCTTAGGAAAGCGACATCAAATGAGGTTAATGGGGAAAGTTACCAGACTAGAAGCAGTTTTTTGCTAAAGTAACAGACTTGGGAATTCTGACTCTCTGAAAGCCCAGGTTTAAAGCTCAGTCTTGATTTAGCAGGGAGAAGTGGGGACCAAGGGCCTGCCTAGTTCTCTTCCTAGACCAATTACCCCAGGCAGGTCTGCAACCAGACAGGGAGATGCCTGAATTCCACACTACCTTTGACAAAGAGCTTCCTCCTCCCTCATTCCTCCTCCCTCCTTTTGTACGCTGCACCCAACGCCGCCTGTTTGTGAGTGCCCTCGTGTGTCTGGAGATGGTAAAATTTCATTTCTCAACAGATATTCCAGTGACAGCATCTATGAAATCTGTAATAGCACATTTTTTTTTTTTACTGTACTTGTTTCAGAGACCGTACCTAAAATTCAGGCATTGGTGGGCTAGGACCCCAGATTGCCCCTGTGTACTAACAATGAAGCCAAAGAATGAGCCAGTCTCACCTGTTGTTAAATTTCTTAAGCAGACTGCAAATTATAAAATAGCAAAAGACAAAAAAAAAAAAAGAAAAGAAAAGATAATCCCACTAATACATTGCTCCAGCATTTTCCTGAAAGTACTGAGTCATCTTAATTGCTCTAATTTTGTGAGAAAAATTAGAAAGAATTGCTAAGTCCCAGTGAGTCTCTTGTTAATTAGCTAAGAATTTGAAGCACAATTTTAATACTATTCTTTACAAGCCATTACAAGGAATTTTTTTCATGCTTTTGCTTTTTCCAACAAGCCTTTATAAATCCTAAGAAAGTTCTCTGTCTGTTCTTAGATTCAAAGAACCAGGTCCCCAATCCTTGGAGGCAGATCAGCCAAAACCAGAGTTTAATCTCATGATAGCAGCCCTGCAGGCAAAGGCTCTCTCGTCTGGACCTAGTCATTCTGGCTGAGAAACACACAATGTTGCTCTCATCACACAAGGTTCCTGCAGACTTTTTATGACTAATTTTCAGAAGCCCGTTTGTCTGTGATCTATGCTTTTTCCCACAGCTCAGTGGAGCCCCTGTTGCTACCACTAAGCACGAGTTTCATTGGGAGAATTGCCACACACAACTGTTACAGAACAGTAAATAAATTCAAAAGCAAACTTATTTGTCTGAGAAAGTATGTAGATTTCTGGCAAAAAAAAAAAAATTATTTCAGGACCATGACTACGACAAAAACCAAACAAAGAACTTCTACAGAAAATAACTGTAAAAAAGTGTTTCTTGTCAAAAACAGAAAACTATCCTATTTTTAACCTCAGATAGTTAAATTTGAATTAGATTTAACTATTCCTAGTCCTCTGAGAGAACATACAATTTCTGTAAATTACCACCATTGTGTAACAAGCCAGCCAATAATGTCATTACCCTTCGGCCAACGCCTGACACATAGTAGGTGCTTCACAAATACTGATTGGAAGGAGGAGAGAGAAGATATGAATGAGTGATCAACTCCAATACCTCCAGAAAATTCTGGATTCTAAATGGCTTGTGCAAAACCATCCAGTAAGACAATTCTAGAGGAGATGGGAAGAGAGAGTGGAGCCGCTTAAGTACCGACCCTCAGAGGCCGCCCGGCTAGATTCAAGCCCGGGCTCTGCCACCTACTGGCTGTGTAAACTTGGGCAAGTTTCTGAACATCTCATTACCTTGGTTTCTCCATGGAAAAATGGGGCAGGTAACCATACCTACCTCGCAGGGTTGTTATAAGGATTAAAGGAGTTAATATCTACAAAGTGTTTGGCATAATGCCTGGCATTTTATATGGGTTCCAGGCAGAAGAAAGTAACCATGGAGTAATTTAATGAAGAAGCTTTATAAATTTATGTGGGGAAAATAGGTCTACAGAAATAATGAGTAACAGGGGAATCGCTACTAAGGGGTAAGAATGCTAAAGAATGCAGGACTAGCAGATACAGGGAGCAGTCACTACTCGAGATAAGACAAAGCGCACAAGAAAGGAACAAGTTTGAAAAAGCCTCCCCCGACCCTCGAGGCTGAGTCAGACCTTGTTGGGACGGGTGTGGCTGTAACGGGCAGGGCAGCTCACCGAGGCGCTGCAGGCTGGAACTGGCCAGAAAGAAGCCACCCACAGAGCCCTGGAAACACCAGGGAGCTTCCCTCAGAGGTGCTGACCAACTCGCCAGGAATGCCCCTGCCACTGAACTCACTAGGAATCTAGCTGGGGCTCCAGCAAAACTTGCCAGGAAGCCACCCATGGTGGTGGTGTTGAATTATCTGGGGACCCAGCAGGAGGACCCACTGAACAGGAATCCGCACGAGGCAGTGCTTGCTAAAGGTGAAGGCCACTGGGTGTCCCACACCCAGGTCAAGCGCTCCAGGAGCGAGAACACAGGGACAAACACCAAACCAGGAAGCAAAGACCCCTTGTCCTGCAGCATTCCTCCAGCAACAAAGCTTCACATCATGCCTGCTGGCAAAAGAGAAGTATTTCCAGGGTCCAGCTCCAGTCCCACAAGCAGGGCAATGAAGAGTGGATTTGGACGTGAGAGGCAATGAGTTGGTAACTAGCACACCCCCAGAGAGCACTGTGAGAGTATTTGATCAATATAGCAACTATTAATAGCTATGCAGCATACAGAAGACTTAGTCCTATCTAGCTCTTCTCTGGGAACGGGAGGAGGCCCTGTGCAGCGCTTAGGGGCCTGGACTCTGGAGTAAGATGACACAGACGTGAGTCCTGACTTTGCCTCTTGCTGCCCCCATGCAGCTCACCTAACTCTCTGTGCTTCAGGTTCCCCATCGGTAACACGGGGCTGATAATACCCACCTACATCATAGGGTGAGCACAGTAAATAAGTTAATATACACAGTGCTTAGAAGAGTACATCTTAGTTTTTATTAGGTAGTTGCTTGGTAAGAACAGCAAACAAAAATGTTTCAGATAATATGCCAAAACCAGAAATGTAATTGGGAGCTAAAAGGCTAGATTTTTGCATTGGCAGGCCTGAGCCATCCTTCCTTCGGTATCCTCTTCTCCCTCGGTTCCCGTGGCTCCACTCCTGCCTGCAGCCGCCACTCCAAAGTTCTCCTACTCACCCTCCCAGTTGAGGACAGCAGTTACTTGCTCTACTTAAGTCACCCAACTAGAGCAATGGGCTCTCAACTGGGGACAACTGATACACCTCTCCCCTCTCCAAGAGACTTTTGGAAAAGTCTGGGGATATTTTTGATTGTCACAACTGGGGCAGGGGATGCTGGCCAGGGATGCAGCTAAACATACTATGATGCACAGTATAATCCTGACAATAAAGAAGGATCTGGTCCAAAATGTCAGTAACGCCACTGGTGAGAAAACCTGATCTAAAAGATACATGGCATTTGGCGGAAGGGAAGAGAGAGAGAGTAGATAAGTGAGGACATGTGGCCTTGATTCCTCCAGCAACGCTGGGTTCTTGACTGGTTCAGCCTACGTTACCAGCTCCAAACTGTCTGCCCTGCAGCTGGGGTCTCAATGTACAACTTCCGACATCCTTGCACTACGGGTGTTATCTACACAGAAACTGACTTCCCAGACCTTCCACACCGAGAAATGAGAGGATGAATTCTTGAAAGAGCTGCTATTATAGCAGCAATGTGCAAAATTTTAAGAAATCTTGGCAGAAGGTAGCAATATTTGTCTTTTTCCCAACTTTAGCAAATATTCTTTCCCTGACATGCTTTCTGTTTAAAACAAGTTTCTCTTCTAAGCCCCAAGCCCCCAGATTCATACCTGGAGCTCAGCAGAATTTTACGAAGGCAATGAGGGTTTCAAGGTGAAGGAAACAAATGAAAAGTATGAAAAGCAACATTAAAAAATGAAAAGCTGTTAAATAAACAAGTAGGGCAGAATACTGACAGTTACTGTAAAATTCTATTTGTCTTAGCCACAGCCTACATCAGAAACCATTTAGCTGGCAAATATGAAATGTGTATGAGCTGAGGCAACACATGCGAACAGAGAAAAATTGGCTTTTCAGTAACAATGTAAACCACGTGTGTCTTATGAGACAGACCGAACTGTAAGTGAAAACGGCCCCTTTGAGACTGCACCACCAACCAAATTCCATGAGAATGAAATTCTGGAAACAGCTGGAAACCAATTTTTTTTCCAGTTAGCTATTCATGATGTTTCTTTTTTGGCCATCCTACATACTTGAAACCCTGCATGCTAACTGCAGCCTTCAACAAAAAAAATCACTCATCCACTGCTCACTGACTGAGGAATCAGCAACTTGTTGACAGTCTTCAAGGAAGAGTTTCAGCATAGGGGACAATGACAGTGTTTCTCATAATTAAAAAGTTCCTGGTTAATTTATGAATACACACATGTAAATCTTTTGGAAATACGTTTCCTTTGCTATAGTAGAAGCTCTTTGCCTTTGTTTTATTAAGTTCATACTTTCCATTTAGTATCTAAGCAGCAGCCTACCAAATGTCGATTAAAGCTATTCAGAGAGATGACAGGTATGAGGCAATCCCTTATAAGGCAACCTCATATTCACATAAACATTAGCATTCTTCCCTTTACAGAACAATTTACCGCCACAGGCCTTTGTGCACATTCAAAATGCTATGTAAATCAAAAGTTCTCTATGGACAATTTCTCAGGTAAAGCCAATGTGCTCATACGTTAATTTCTTCTTTACAAATCAAGGTATGGCTGAATAATAATTACGCTGTATTTAAACATGGACTGGAAAGTCAGTCAACCAGTTTTTCAATATCAGCTGTTACTAAGGAGGGAACAGGATTCAATCTGTGAATGAAAAATAAATCGCATCAGCAAAGGAGATGCACTGAGGCAGGAGGGGAGAGGCCGGACTGCCGCTTTCCTCTCTCAGAAGTCAGGAAGCGTTAGCCGTGAACTTCTTGGGGGTCTGCTGATACATGTCTCTGAATTACTGTAAACAACTTGACAAGTTACATAACTATTACGGTCATTACCAACAGCAGTTGTAGTCATTAGCGATATTCACTGTACTAAGGAACTTTCACACGCACTTCTTTTGTTCTCCTGACAGCAAACTCTGCAAGGTCAGAAACCAGTTTCCACACTCCATGAAGATTGCTACCAGATAAATTTTCTAAAATAATTTGGAGGCAGGGGATTGCCCTCAACTGTTAGGAATTTATGAAAGGCCTACTGTGTACCAGGCCCTACTGTTGGCTAAGCGACAGAGTCCTTGTCTAGTATGAGACAGACATGTAATCCAGTATTTTAATACTTTCCTGCTCAAAAACTTCAACTATTAAGCAAAGTCATAGACTTTTATTTTTACTTTCTCCCTCTAGCTTTTATTTTAGTCAGAGTGATGCTGTGTCATTCTGCAGAAATCAGATTACGGGGCTAATGTGCGTGTGTGTGTGTGTGTGTGTGTGTGTGCACGCGCGCATGAGAGCGAGCTCTCTATCACATAACTTTAACTTTTCTGAACCTCATTTGCTTGGTCTCTGCAATTTGGGAAAGACTACCTTCATCATGGTATTGTTCTGAAAATAAAAAGCATGAAATAACATATATGAAAATACTTTATAAATTGTAATGCAAGGCAATATAAGCAAAAGAAATCCTTCAGTAGGTCCCCACTGCCAGCCTTGGGCTCTACAAACCAGTTTTCAACACAGACCACCTTAAAGAGCACAGTCAACTACCTTTTTTATATAAGCATTACTTAAATATCCTACTTTTCAAATCACTGTTTATAAAGCTTTTTTTTTTCCTTATTTCCCCAGGAAGGGCAATGGGTTATGGTGAGTTACCAACTCTCTTATGTTTGCAGTCTGCTATTAAGAAAAATTTTTTTCATGTAAAATTAATTTAACCCCCAGGGAACCACACCCAAATAATGTTCATGTTCCGGGAGCATTCCGAACTTGACTCTGACTCCTGATACCCACGAGGGATCAGTTGCTGCTCCCTAACTAAGCCGCACCAGCCTCCAGAGATTACCCAAAGTCACTCCTCTTATAAAGACTACATATGCTAAATAGATTTCCCTAAACCACTTGCTGCGAAGAAATGGAGGATGTCAGGTGAATCATCCATGATTGATCTTCACTGTGTTTCCTTTCTAGATAAATGTTTATTATGTATAAAGTACATGTTATATTTGTTTACTAGTATTCTTATAAGAATCAACAACTCAAAATGTCCTAGATCAACAGTGCTAACAATGTCCAGATTGGTAGTTCTAAAAATTAACTAGGTCTTTGATTTTAGAAGGCCTAGATTCTTTATAATGACATTTTTCAGGTGACTGAATATTTTATATATTCCACAGGAAAATATCATTACAGATCTTCAATTACATAATCACTTTTTCTAGCCAGATAAACCACCTATTTAAAAAGTTACTAGTAGATGGATAGGTATCCAAAATTGGTTTATTTCATACTTTATCTGGACAAGAAGGCAATTCTGCAAGCAGTAACAGATAACCCATATAAACTAACAAGCTTTCAAACTACTAAAGGACTCCAGAGCTTAAATAAGTATGGTCACAGAAAACGTCACTTTATGGAAAAGTTTTACTTTATTTTGTAAAAAGCAATGTTTTGAGTAAATTTACTTTACTCTTTCAAAGCAATGCAAATACAATGATAAGCATTTGAGTAAAAAGCACCATGCCTTATGAACTTATTTTTTAAAATACTGAAGGTATACTGCTCACTGAAAGTAGAAATATGTGATCCAATTACAAAACATAACAGTTAAAAATAAACACACACAACTGAATAGTCATGAAAAAATAGAGAATAAAAATATTCTGTTTAAAAATATTAAATTCAAGTTATATGGAAATTGTATGCATTAAAATCATATGTATAATCAGAAGGACTCTTCAATGGTCTTTTCTGAAAAACAAATACTAACTTTAGTTAAAAAGTTTTAAACTTTTAACTTTTTTCAAAGTACTTTAAAAACGTCACTGTTCAATTAAAATAAGATATTTTAACAATTTACTCCAAAGGCATGTTGTATAGTTCTCATCCCGAAAGACTTCCTTGTGGTATACATAAGTCAGTCTGCTAACAGAAAAGAGTAAGAAAAGCCAATCTACGAAAGAAAATAGTTTAATTGAGAGTCAAAGTATGATCTCAATGTAGTGTCTTTTTTTCCTCCCCATCATCTCTATTCATGTTCGAGAGGGAGAGTAACTTGTAGGCAGCTCATCTTGATCTACATTTTCTCTCTTGGCTGTGATACAGTACAGGGAGGCACTAGTTCACCCTCTCCAGTTCACCAGACAGGAATATCTAAGCTCAAATCCCATGCCTATCCCCAGGCTGCAATAAGTTAACATTTATTTCAGTAACAAAGCGGACTTCCCTAGTGATTATTTTATCGTACTATGTTGTCACCTTAATACAAATTAACCATTAAAAAACCAAAAACCAGAAATTCAAACTGTCCGTGGACAAATAATCATTTAAAAGTTGGGAAAATGAGAAGTAAATATAGCCCCAACCACTTAAAGTCTCCCCTCCTTATGTTTATACTTAAAACCCTAAGTATAAAGACATGAGCTTTCCCTCTGCTGCATCAAGAAACAGTGTCACTCACTCGCATCGAACGGGTTGGGAGCTTTGGAAGACGGACAGAAGTTTCAAGTCCACCACTCTTATCCATTAGCCTCATCTTTCCCATTCTCAGTCCGCACACCCACAGTGCTGGAAGCTTCGGGAACAGGTGGCTGGGGACAGCAGGCCTGCCTGGAAGGCGCCACCATGCACAGTGGAGTCCTCTTTAGCTTTATCACTCGGTGGGGTGTTGGCTTCTTGTCAGAGAGCAACGCCTTTGCAGGGGGCAGGTGTGTGCCTCCATTCTCTGCGCTTCCAGCCCCATGGGGAGCCTGAGAACTCCCAGCTGCCTCTGTGTCCCCAGGGGATGTGGCCTTTGGGGGCTCAGAGCGCTGAGCCTTTCCACCGCTGCTGCCTTGAAATCGGTTTGTCACCAGCGGAGCCGAGGCCTGGACTGCACTGGCTGGAGACACCCTGACTGAGGCTGAGTTCTTGACTTTAATTTGGGTACTTGTGGAAGGGCCCAGAAATCTGACTGGCTTAGGACCAGTCTTACAGTTCACACTTTCTTCTTCCTCTTCACTGAGTGTTATCAGTCGCCTAGAAATACAGAAGCATGTCATTTTCAGCACTTATAGTTTTAGTGACTAATGAAAACATCTCCATAGTTTACCTTCAGAGTTAACAAAAAGGCTTTTGTTAAGAATTAGAGTCAAGAGGTTTATAGGTACCTGCTTCATCTCTCATCTCCCACCAACGTTGATATGCACATTAGCAAGGTGACAAAAGATTGTTTCACTTTGAATACAAACTGTGTATTAATAAAATCACACATAATGTTAATACCAGCAAGTTAAAATTTGGAGTGTTACGTGAGAATTATATATCAACCCCGTTCCCAAGAATCCCCATGTCACCCAGAGGATAACCAGCAACATCCCAAGCTTTTTTCCCAGAACTGCAGTTACAAGAGATATACTGAGGAAAAAGAGGATTCCCCAGTCAAATAAATTTGAGAAATGCTGCTGCATATTTTTTTCTCCTCTTGGGGCCTTAAAATCCATGTTATATTAAAGGTTATGAGAGGGCCCATACTAAAGACATCTCTTTAACTTTGTTAGATCTGTATTTCCCAATCATTCTACAGTGAAACCTTTGACAGCCAGTAAAGTCTGCATTCTTTGGACTTTTTGGGGACTGCTAGAATGGTTGAAGCCATGGTGTTGCTGGATGTGTTTTGAATTTGAGAAGTATTAGACAAACCTCCAAAGATTCCTAAACCAAGTTTACCATTCATTATAAAAAGCCTAAAGGGTGAACGTTTTTTAAAATGACCTTGAAACTGCTAAACAACCATCATCAAAACCCTGCCTGCTCCTTCCATTGCTTCGACCAGCTTCACTTCCTGAGGCCCACCCCATCGAACATCAAGGGTGACAGCAATCCTCCGAGTCCACTCCCTCGAAGGGCCACACAGCATGGGCGTGTTGTTGGAGGCTATTATAACACAGTGAACTCCCATTTTTGCAAATGGGATCACAATGGCATGGTTAATTAATGCCAGGTGATTAATAAGCTTAGTGAGGTCAAGAATTATTATTATTCGCTTTCCCTTCATAAAGGCAGTAAAAATATGGGTCAAAAACAAAACAAACAATCAACAGAGCACAGGTGACCTCTTTCGAATCGGAGCCATGTGACGCAGGCTTCCAAGTAAAGGCCGCTCTTCTAGAGTCCAGCACTCTATCAGTTCATGAGGCACCCGCCAGTAGCTGACCCCTGCAAGATAAAAAGACTTATTTAGGAGAGCCACTGTCCACTGGACAATGTTAAGTGACACTGTTTCACATAAGACTGGCCAGAAAGAGAGTGTGAGGTTCATGCCTCCCATTTGACAAGGGAGGTGTGCACAACACCAGCTGAGACTGTCTGGGTCTCAATCTATGACTCTTACTCACTAAGCATGTGACCTTGGGAAAGTTATTTCTGGGCCTAAAGTTTCTTATCTGTGAAATGATGACAATAACAGTATGTACCTCCCAGGATTGTTGTGATGATTAAATGAGTTAATAAATGCAAAGCACTTAGAACGAGGTCTGGCACAGACTCAGCACTCAAAAACTGTTAGTGCCTTTATCTCAGTGGCAGTGTAGGGAGCAGTATCAGCACCGCACCGTGGGGGTTATAACACTTGCCCTGTCTACTTCACTGGGTGGCTGTGACCATCAAATCAGGGAAATTTTGTGAACCACCCTGTAAACGGCAACCACTATGCAAATATGAGATATCACTATCCTGTAAGCACTTTGTCAAACACGAATAATCTAAGCTAATGTGTTAGGCCAAAATCCCAGTCAAATTCATTTTAATTTTTAAATCTGATGTTTCTGACTGAAAGCTGAAAAATACATTCTTATAAGCCTCAAGAACATTATTCTAAGTGAAAGAAGCCAAACAGAAAATGTCCTTTACTACATTAATCCATTTATATGAAACATCCAGAGAAGGTAAATCCATTGAAGCAGAAAGCAGACAGGTTTGCTGCAGGGGCTGCAGGAGAGTGTGAAGTGGGAAGTAACTGCTTAATGGGAATGGGGTTCCTTCTGGGGTGTGTTTTGCAACTAGACAGAGGCAATGGTTGCACAACTTTTTGAATGTAGTAAATGCCACTGAAACATAGTCTTTAAACTAGTTAATTCTATGTTATGTGAATTTCACCTCAATTTTTTTAAAAAAAACCTATAAATATCATATACAGAGATATCTGAAAAACAGCTCACAGAATTGTGTTGAATAAAAATTGTTTGGCATTAAAAAAAAAAAAAAAAGAGTAATCTTATAAGTCCCAAGAATGGATTTGGTGTCTTTATCATTTAAGTTCTGGAAAAATAACCAATTTAGCAAGCTGGGCACGTAAATTATTATATGTAATAGATATGTTCAATACTCAACTCTATGAACCTCATTTTAAGACAGTAACTTTCTGAAACTACTAGATCACGTTCCAAAACCAACATATGCTATAAAAACATTCCCAAATTTGGTCCATTAAGTTTGCCATTTTTAAAAGTCAGGTTTAAGATATAATTTACATAAAATACCTTTCAGGTACACAGTTCAATGTGTTTTGACAAATGTATTATATATAGTCATGTACCGACAGCCACAATCAAGATATAAACCATTTCTATCACCCCCAAAGGTTCCCTCATGCCTCAATGCAATCAATGCCTTCCTCTCCATCCCTAGTTTTGCCTTTTCTAAAATGTCATATATATGAAATCATACAGTATGTAGCCTTTTGTGTCTGGCTTCTTTAGCATGGTGCTTTAAAGATTCATCCATGTTGACATATGCATCATGATCATTCCCTTCATTGTTGAATAGTATTCCATTGTATGGATACTCAGCAACTTGTTTAAATTACTTTCTTTTTTATTCCTGCCTATAAAGTAATTCATGCTCATTGTAAAAAAAAAAATCCTGAAATTATAGAAAAGTATATGTAAGAAAATCAAAATTGCTCCTAATCTGAAGACCAGGAATCATGGCTCAGGACAGACTGATATATTTCATTCCAGTCTTTTTTCTATTTCTATGACATGTACATAATTGAAAACATTTTACATTTGTTTCCTGCTTTTTATCATTTTTTATAAGTTTATTAAATTGTGCTTTTTTCAGTTATATAGAATAAAAACAAATTATAAATTGTAAAAAGAAATTTCCTACAGAAATACATTTGGAAAATTGATATACTTGGTTGTGATCAACTATTTTCTAATTGTTATTTTAATCTATGTGCCATGGTAAAATGATATCATGGAAATCTAAACCATCATGGAAATTACTAAATCTAAACACATTACTCTATAAGTCAGATTATCTCATATCCAAGAAATAAAAGTGGTCAGCAATGAGGCTTTTTACTACTTCAGTAATGCACAGACTTGGATAACATATATGAACCAAGAGTCATCTTCTGACTCAACTTTGCCTGTTTTACCAAATTCTGAATAGAGTTGAAGAAAGCTTCCAGCGGAGGGCATATCTTGTAATCACCAAAATAAATTAGAATCTATTAACTTTCAGTTTGATGCCTCCTTGGTTCTAAAACATTTATAGTTAGGTGTCACTGGTTAATTATCTTTTCTGACATCAATTTTTTTTTATCTGTAAAACGAAGGCAGAATAATAGTCATAATAAAACTTACTTGTTTCAGAGTATTACACTGAAAATTCTACTGAAAAGTAAAAAGAACTGTGCAATTATAAGTTATTGCTATTTTGCAATAGATTTTATAAACATATACACATGCCCAAGCATGCACTATCTTTTTTTTTTTTTGCAAAGCTTTTGCTTTTACAAACGTGTATTAATTCTTACTATAGATATTGCTTTATTCTACATTTGAAAGTAGATGTCACAGGCCACAGACTAATTCAAGGGACCTTATTTTCTTTTAAAACAGTGCAGCATCTGGTCTTCTGGCAGAAAATTCAAACAGTTTTGTTGGCAGCTACAGGGTTAACCCTTGGTGAGCCTGTTAATAGATTCTGGAGTTTATCTGCACTCTTAGCCACCATTATTTTGTGGTGCATGTTTTTTATCCCGTGTATTTTCTGTGTTGGCTACACATATTGGGTTTTTAAAAATTAGTTTTACAACGGAAAAAAACCTTAATGATTCATATTTTATGGCTAGCTAATGTAAGTTATTTTATTCCAGTTGAATATAATTTTTATCTTATCACTATTTTTGATCTGTTAATATTTCTTCAGCAATTTTAAACCTCTGTATCTTCTCACATTACTACTAAACTTTCACTGCTAATATTTCTTAATTTTTCTTTCTCCAATATTTCTAATTTAATTCTGACGCAATTCCCCAAGAAATTTTCAGAAACAGTATTAAGCAGAGACAATGTGGGCTCTTATGAAGGACTATTTTCTAGATTACTATTATTATCATCATGGTTATTTTATATTATATAATAATTTATATTTACATATCTACTGAGAAAATTAAATTATTTTTATGAAAGTACAGTAATTAGTGCCTTAGTTTATTTTCTGTTGCTTATAACAGAATACCTGAAACTCGGTATTTTATAACAAAATTTCTTATAGTTCTAGAAGCTGGAATGTCCAAGGTCAAGGGGGCACATCTCATGAGGGCCTTTTTGCTGGTGGGGATTCTCTGCGGAGTCCTGAGGCAGCACAGGGCACCGCATGTGAGGGGGCTTAGCATGTTAACTTCTGTCATTGCTTATTTTATCATTGGCATTCATATATATAAAAGTTATTCAAGGGCCAGACGCAGTCATCCCAACACTTTGGGAGGCTAAGGCAGGAAGATCACTTGTGGCCAGGAGTTCAAGTGACCAGCTTGATCAACATAGCAAGACCCCATCTTTACAAAAAATAAAAAAATTAGGTGGGCATGGTGGCTCGTGCCTATAGTCCCAGCTACTCGGGAGGCTGAGGCAGGAGGATCACTTGAGCCCAGGAGTTTGAGGCTGCAGTGAACTATGATGGCAAACACTGAACTCCAGCCCAGGTGACAGAGCAAGACCCCGTCTTTAACCACACACACACACACACACACACACAAGCTATTCAAAATAATAGTAATAGTTTTATTATGTTCTATCCCATGGATGTGCCAAAATGTATTTAACCCTCAATCGTTAGACATTTAAATTGTTTTTGTTTTGTCCCTATTATGAATAATGCCTAATAAAACATCTCTGTTCATAAGCCTTTGTCTGCATTTGATTATGTCCTTAAGATAGATTCCTAAAGTAGAATTATTGGATAAAAGAATATGCACAATTTTAATAGTACTGATGTGACCTGACAAGTTATTTTGCAAAGAAGTTAGATCAATTTTTATTCCTGCCAAGAATGCATGAGATCTTTACTAATCTGATATATAAAAACAGTTATAACTTACTATATATTTAATTGATAAATAATGAGACTGAACCTCTTGCTACATGTTTATTTCTTTTTCTGGGAATTTTATGGTCATGAAACCTTATACTTTTTTGGTAGTAGGGGTTGAGTTGATTTTCTAATCAATTTAAATAAACTCTCTCTATGTTAAGGATAATCTTTGTCCAGTTAATGTAACATTATTTATCCTAGTTTTTTATTAGTCTTTTATTTATACTTTTTTGTTTTAAAGTTAACACTTTAAATACTATGTAACACATTGATAAATTTGTCTTTACAATATATTTTGAACTTATAATTTCTCTCCCTATGAAGAAACAAGTTATTTGCTTAAATTTTGTCTTAGTTTATCATAGTTTCGTTTTTCATTCATAAATCCACCTGAGGTTATTTTTATAAATGATTTGAGGTTAAAGTTTTGTTTTTCCTCCCAAGAATATTTCTCACTTACTTATTAAATGATCTATCATTTGTCTATTAATATATAATCTTTTTTATCATATAGTATTTTTATCTTATAGCTTTATTAGAGTCTACCCTTGATCTCTCTCTATTCATACACCAGAAACACATATTTTTTACTATAATAGTTCTACAGCATGTTTTACTATCAGTTAGACACATCCCCCTAATAACTTCTATTTCCCAAAAAGTTCTTGCTTTAATTTTATCTGTTTTTTTTTTCTTTCAGAGGAATTTTAGAATCATTTCTTCAACATTCCCAAAGAGTTCCACTAATATTCTGATAGACCCATAATTTAACCTGAGAAGAATTGACATCTTTATATTTAGATTTCTCATTCAGGGTCACCGTATGTCTCACCACTATCTTCATGTCTTTTTTTATAGATGGATGAATGGACAGACAGGCAGATAAATACATTTTAGAAGTTTCCTTCATAAAAGACCCTTCATAAAAGACTTCTTGGGTAATCTGAAGCACCATTTTTATGTTCTGTTCATTGCTATTGTAAATGGGATTTTCCCCTATAATTTCTAATTAATTTATCATAGGTAAGCCGCTGCTCTGTGTCTACTTATATTCTATCTAGCTGGTTTAGTCTATTAAACTTAGCACATAAAATACTTTTAGTTTATTCTTTTGGGTTTTCTAAGAAGACATTGTCTACAAATAACAAGACTGTCTTTTCCCTTCCAACAGTTTTTTTCCCTTACTTCTATTGCCTGTCTTATGGATTTCCACAGGCCTTCCAGAACTTCATTAAATTACAATGATGCTTTGGAAAAAGTTAAAATCAGTCTACATGCTTTGTAAAAAGTTAGTGATCCCAGTTTTCTGCTTCAGCTTCCTAAGTCAGGGGAGGAAAAAGCCACTCCCAAAGCTTCCAGAGGCACAAATGGAGACACAGAGAACACCACAGGGTTTGTTCCTCAACTTGACTATAAGTGCCTCAAAGTAAATGAAATCTAAAATAATAAGCTTAAAGACATTATCCTGCCTGCTTGAGGAGTATGATTAGAAAGGAAAAAGGAGGAAAAGTGAAGGGGGCAAAATTGAGGAGTGGAAATAGGGCTGGTGCTAGCACTACCTGAAGGAAGAACAGCCAGTGCAAAGCTTTTAAAAGCGGCTTCCTCTCCTTTTACTCATTCTTTTTTTTGTTTTTGTTTTTGAGACAAAGTCTCACTCTGTTGCCTGGGCTAGAATGCCATGGCATCAGCCTAGCTCACAGCAACCTCAAACTCATGGGCTCAAGCAATCCTGCCTCAGCCTCCCAAGTAGCTGGGACTATAAGGCATGTGTCACCATGCCTAGCTAATTTTTTCTATATATTTTTAGTTGGCCAATTAATTTCTTTCTATTTTTAGTAGAGACAGGGTCTCACTCTTGTTCAGGTTGGTTTCGAACTCCTGACCTGGAGCGAGCCTCCCACCTCGGCCTCCCAGAGTGCTAGGATTACAGGCATGAGCCACCATGCCCGGCTGTCCTTTTACTCATTCTTATGTGACTGGCAGTCTGTCTTTACTAGCTTTTAAGATCATCTGAGGATGGTGTGCGTCATACTTATCTTTGGGCCCAATTTTAGGACTTCTCATGGTACTTTGCCCCTAACGAGCACGTAATACATGCTTGTTAATTAAGAAAAAAAAATACTTAGGCATAGAAGAGTTAACCCTATATGATATTTAAGCAAGTGGAATGGCCTTTCTCACACTCAGTTTCCTCATCTACAAAACAGGAATGATAAATAGCACACAGGATTGTGTTAGGACTAAAAGATACTGAATGTAAACCACTTATCACACTGGGTATTAAACAGTATTATTATTATAAACTCTCAATAAGCAGCTTGATAAAAATGCTCAATTTTCAAAGTGTGCATTTAAAGATTATTTTAATTGTTTTATAAGGACTCTTTAGACATCTCCCCAGCATTATTTTTGTTTTCTCTTTCTTTTCTTGTTTACATATTTTATGCTTAATTTAAAATGGTCTTAGGATAATCCATAATAGGTACTAAATTGTTTAACTGAACTCAATAAGCATAACTAACAGAAGCGTATTTGAGGTTACTGAATTATAAACTACTAATAGTACCTAGCAACTCTTTGTAAGTAAACTGCCTCAATTAGTTATCAAGAGATGACAAATATCTTGACATGCTCGCAAAAATACTTTTCAAAAAAAGAAAAGAAATGCAGTATTTGAGCTTACTTTGTCTTATTAAGGAGGGGTCCACCTGCTTCCATGAAATGAAAGAATTGCACTGTACCTTTTCCTTCCCAAGCATCAAAGGCATCCATCATTTTCTTCAACTCTGCTACTGAATAATAGCTCCAAATGTACTGAACATTATTTCCCGCCTCTCTAGAAATATTGCAAAAAGTAGTGAAAATATACTACCGAGGTATGAATGTGTGTACATATACACAACTAATAGAGACTCAGTAAGTGCTTGTTAATTAAGGGAAAAAAAATATGTAGGTATTGAGTAGTTGTTCTGTGATCCTTAAGCATATTATGCACATACATTAATATACATATACACACTGTATCATCTACTAAGCTATACTTGATCTCTTTATCAGGGTAAAGCATTTGTTAATTCCACAATATAGACCACGTAGACAAATCAACACATCTTTAAAACCAAGTTTTTTTTTAAACAAATCAACTAATTACAATAAACGTAGAAAAGATTCAACTTTGACTAAAACTTTTCTAGCATTATATCAGGTACCTACACGTCCTATATAGAAGCATCCCTGCCCATAAAGAATTCTGAAACTGATGACATACTTCATCATCTAAAAAGCAAGCTTATACAGTCATGCTTTAGTCACTAATATGTGACCCAATCCAGTCTCCCAGAGAATTTTTTTAAAAAGTTTGCTAAGTGAATTGACCAGTGTAAATGTAATAAGATAACAGAGAAAATATTAACAGAATAACCTTCAAGAATTTATCATGTTCAAGTCACAGAATTCTAAGGAGACCAGAGAACTTCATCATTTCTCAGAAGAGGACACCAAGGTGCAGGCTGGCTCTGGCTCACTCAACGGGCTTACTGACCTCTAGGCCAGTGCGTCTATGGCCTACGGAAAAAGGAAAGATGTGGCTTTCCTTTTATTTTTGGTAAAGGCTCTCAGGGGACTCTGATGCAGCCTCCCAGTTGAGAACCACTGTGTCAAATCATGTAGATGGCCTGTATCTTACATATACTGTATGTGAAATGGTCTTAATTATAATCTCATGAAGAAGACCCATCTCAATAGCTACTGTCTACTACCCTCTGTCAACTACCCTGTCTACTGAGAGGTATTGATGATGGTCTTTTCTAGTCAAGCACAATATTCCATGCAATAAAACCTCTTAGAAGAGATCAAGATTTTATTTTGTTCCTTTTTACATTTAAATGCAGACATACCTTTTAAAAATGCTTTTACTGTGAATTCTTCCTCCCAGCTGCTTATCAATAGCATCTGTTCCATCAGTTTTGGTAGCATATACACCAATAATTCTACTCTCGCAGCTTGCACCAGATGTGTTAAGATAGTGGAGAACCCAAACTGATGGTTTATTGCAAACTAAACCATATGAATCACAGAAGTCTGTTAAAGCCTGAAGCAAAAATACATATAAAATTTGAATTTAATTCCAGAGTAAAATAAAAAATGAATTTGCTCTATTACCTTCACGTACAGCTATAATTTCAGTCGGTCATAAGGGAAATAAAAAGATTATAAATTTCAGCTTAGTCTTTATGCCTTTAAAAACCAAACATTCATTTTTTTAATTAATTGGGGGGAAAATAATCACAAAAGTACTACCCAAATTCCAACACCTTTTCATCTAGAGAATCCTTTTCCACATGGAAATTCCATTCTATTTCCTCCTCTTTTAGCCTGCCAACATCACTTTTAATTTTATAATCTTCATATAATAATTAAAAGTTAGACCTTTTTCTTTTCTCTTTAGAATATTTCCTCCCAAATTTCCCATTTGACTTAATCTTCCTTTTATCTTCTACTTACTAGCCCATGGCTGATCATTATTTTTAACTCCAAATTTCAATCTTGAATTAACCAGATTAACTTCTTCTTTTGCACCAAACAATATGAATATATGAACTCAATATATAATGTCTGAACTCATTTGGCATTTATCCACCTATTCATTCATTCACTTGAATATTAAGTTACTAGTCTGTGCTGAGTTCTCTCGGAAAAATATTTTTCTTAGATGCTCAAAGGTGCTAACAGCAGATATAATACTTTCAATAAGACAAACACAGATAATGAAGCTTTTCAAGTCATGTACAGATCTTTCAAATGTGATTTAAAATAAAAGCAGCTTTAAAAAAAATTTACTGATCTCAAAGTGAATTAATCAAACTAATGCTTTAATTTAGTAACAAATTGCTACATTCACTAAATCAGGTAAGACATTTTGTTATTTATCATGGCCATTCTTTTAAAAAATCATTTTAGTAAACAACATGATACCCCGTATCCTCACATAGTATAATATTTCTCTTAATTTAAAAAGAACTCGAGGAACAGAATAGTTCTATTAAAAAAACATCAAAAAGTATTAAAACTTTTATGAGGAATATAAACTCAATAAACCTTTGAAAGGCAATGTAATATACATTCCTAGAATTTTGGCCTTAAAAAAATGAGTAGTAGTAATTAAGAAACATGTCTTCAAAAATTACAAAAACTGTTTGGTTTATATGACAACACAGCTATGCAAAACAGTATTGCTTTGTGCATAATAAATATATATATATATTTTAAAACTTAAGAAAATGCCAAGACCTTTTTAAGTTCTATATTTGACCTTAAAGAATATGTCTCCATTTCATTGGCCAAGTGGTCAGACAGGCTGTATGGATAAGGGATGCCAAAGTAATCGGCCTCTTCCTGTAGGGCCACACGAGTTTGTTCATCTGTAGGAATCTGAACTTCTCCATGAAGATAATCCAAAAGGTATTTAAATAGATGTCCATCACGGTCAATAACACAAGCACCTAGAAAACATTCAGTTCAAAAATGATTGCAAAGATTCATATGATGATCAATAAAATTTCAACAACTCAAACTAGGTCTGAGCACCTCTACAATTAGAAATACTTCTTTCTCACAAGAAGGTTAATATCTAGTGTTCAAAGAGGTTCAATTAATCTAACTAAGCCAGACTTTTAGTTCTTCATTCAAACAGCAGATGTGATATACCAGCTTCAGCTTACAAATAGGTGATATCCACAAACCTTCAGCTTACAAATAGGTGATATCCACAAACTGAATTTCAGTGAGCTATGTGGGAAAATCACCGTTTTTGTACAAAGACAAATAGGCAACAAACATCAAAAAATGCTCAACATCACTAATCATTAGGGAAATGCCGCATTTCTATAACAATGTAGGCGAGTCTGAATGCCAACATGTATCACCAGGGTCTCCATGTGTGGCTGTGTGGGTGTATCGTGTGTACCAGTGCCAGGCCAAGGGGATGAGTGAGGCTGAAATCAAGCCCATGCTCTGCGCACCAAGCCATGAACCCTGGCATGGAACTGCATCTTCCTGGATAAAAGGGCACCCTTTTCAAATTTGTACAAAGAGATTATATGAGTTAGTGGTAGACCTTTATACTCTCACCCACCATGTAGGAAAATATATTCTGAGATCCATTTGGAACTTTGGATGCAATGACTGTATTCCCACTATGGCCACTGCAAAAGCCAAGGACCCCAGACTGCATGTAGAAACAGAAGCTTACCCCTAACCTCAGAACAGCTGGACCAGGACAGGCATAGGAATTGCTCAGTAAGGAGAGCATGTGGGTGCTCATCACTATGTCCAATGTTTGCAAATCAGCGACACCATAAGCCTGGGGTTCCTATGTGCATGCATGCCATATGTTTGAAATTGTTGTGTTAGTTCCTTTATACAGCGAGAACCTAAACTTTAAAAAAGAAGAAAGACTATGCTGGCACTACTCTATAATAAAAGATTTGTCTTAGAGAATTTTTTAAAAACCTTCTGCATAGCGTTACTCAGTCATTCCTTTTCTTCCTTGATTAGCTTAGAAAAGGGAATAAGAAGGCAAAAGAAAACTCAAGCACTGTTTACTATGTTTTCCCCAACAAATCTTTCTTTCTGCCCAGGTGACATCAAGCCCTGGGCACCAGCCATCAATGATTTTTCCATTCTTTCAACTGCCATTTAGCTGGAAAAGCAATGGCCCAACACTGGGGTTATTAACAGAACAGCCCCCTATGTTCAAGACTCCTCAATTCTTCTAACACAAAACCAAGAGTGGGCTCTGGGGCTCACCAATAGTGCAAAAAGCCTCACTTGTGCTGATGAAGTTTCTTTACAACCAGCAGTAGGCTCAGTGAGTTCCAGAGCAATTGAAGTGCAGAGCAGACCCAGAACTCTACCCACATGACTTACAGTTTCTTCTGAAACACCAGTTTTTGGTCCTCTGCCACTGAAGGACTAATGGTATCACTGCACTGACGTTTTCTCAGCCATGCACGTCAGCCCACACAGCGAGACTACACAGCTAGGTTGGGTGGCAAGTATAACACTAATTCTACACTGACAACTGCTCTGTCAGGTATAGGGGCAGCTGCTTTGTCCAGAAAAATACATTTTCTAACCTGAAGAACACAGAGAAAAGCTCATCTATTTAATTAGACTCAATACCTTCACCTGTGAAGCCACATGACAGTAAGGACTTTCAAAATATAGTTAATCCCCATAATTAGGTCATGACTACCTTTATGCACTCTCCCTTCTTTGTGAACTTTTAGCAACAGTATCACAGGTTTTCAAAACTGGTATTTAATCTCTCCATGTAGTAATGAATCTCCATACAGTCCTAATGATCTCAGTAATTAGTATACCTAATCTAGTATGTTCTGTTGTAATTAGGAAAATCAAAAGAAATTTAAACTGGACTCCTATGTTAATGAATATTCATGATCATGCTTCCAGACTTTAGACATTTACCTGACTCATCTGTTTTTAGAGGAAAGCGACCACTGAACATAGACGCCAACATAGAGTCTTTAAAGCGGCACAAGGACTCACGCCGGGCTGTGTAAATACAGCCACTCACGTTCAGTCGAAGAATATCTAGCACCTCTTCCGCCTTGTGGCCTTCCATTGCTTCCCCAGTCACCTGAATGTTAGCCAAACAACACTTTTTCAGAAACTTCAAAACAATGGCGGTCCCAGTCCCCCTCTGTAAGAACAAAGGACAATCATCCTTGGCATTTCCAACGACACATGAAATAGATGATAAGTACATTATAATGTGATTGAAAACAAATTCCTCAGTACTAGAAATACGGAATTGAAGGATTTTATACAATATGAATTTGAAAAATAACGAGATATGCTAAGAAGTTGGAAAACACTGCCTCAGAGGATTTGTAAAAGGTAAACTACAACCAACACAATCCTAACTGCTGAAATGACTGTTGAAAGAATTAAACACGATAAGGCGTGGTCTGTCACATATCTTTTTAACTACGGTCAGTCTGAGGGAGCCATCCAGACTGCAGAGGAGGGCAGGGGACAGCATGGAGTTGAGCTGCTGGCTTCCTCACTGACTAGCTCTGGGACCTCAGGCAGTTACTCTTCCTCTTCTTGCTTCCTTATCCATAAAACGGAGGCAGCGATGGTGCCTATCTCAAAAGGACTACCAGAGGAATAATTAACAGAACATATAAAAAGCATTTAGTACAGCCTCTGGCTCAGAGTAAGTATTCAATAAATGATAACTATTATGTATGATGATACAAATTTTACCATAAGGTGTATACTGAGGAACTTGACTCTGGAGACTTAAAGAAACAAAAGAGCAGAAATTATTAACAATGATAACTGTAATTAAGTTAGGTAATTAAAGAATATATAATTTATCAACTGAGATTAGAATTCTATGTATATCAGTAGCTAGGATGGTCTAGAACTACAAATAACACCTCCAAATCATCTGGCTTCTTCACTCTAAAATGGCTAAAGTTCTGGGGAAATTTTAGGGATTTGATTTCTTAAAACATTCTGGAGATTGCTGAACCACAGGTGATACTGTGGGGTTTCTATGGAACCTGAAACAATACTGTGATGAAAAAGGTACTCCCAATATTGAGACTCTGCAGTTATCTACACATTTCACAGCAAGTTTAAAATGACTGCCAAAAGGCTGAATGACATCCATGTCAACACACTCTTATTCATTGATCAACTAAGATCCTTTTGTAGATACTGCAATTTAGCAGGTCTCCAATAAAATGGGAGAAGCAGACCATTAGAATCTGCGGAAGCCCGTGTGTATAGAACACGCCCAGTGGACAGAAACTATTTACAGACCAGAGGGCCAGACTCCCAAAACCACTTATCAGTGTGAATTCTTGTACTGCCTAGAGGTCCTGGGAGCCACACTCCAAAGATCATGTGAGAAAACTACCTCTGAGGCATAGGCCCCGATCACCAGCTCCCTGGAGTACTATCTATCCTTCAATGCCCTGGGCAAACCTCACTTCTTGCATGACCTTCCCAAGTACCCCACCCCCAGATAGACTCCTTGCACAAGTCTACTAAAATACTTTGTATTTCTGTCCACATTTTATCTCACTTGTTTAATCCTTACTTTTTGATCGGTAAGCCACAGAAGGCAGGGCCTGTGTACCTCTTAATAATTCCCATTTACTGAATGCTCACTCTGGATCAGCCACTGTAAGAGACACTTGACAGACATTACCTAATTCACACAAAAGCCCTACTGGATAGGAATTACTGTCCCTGTTGACAGAGACGACACTGGGATAAAAAATAGAGTGATCCGTACAGGGACCACACTAGGGCTGCCTGCTAGCAGGTGGTGGGGCCAACCCCAATCCACATCAGCAGGACCAAGTTCTTCCTGCTCACCCCACACGGCCTCCTGCGGCCCTGTTTCACCACTGTGGCTCCTTTCACCACCAGGCCCTAAGCATCTGCCCATCTGAAGACTCGGTGGCCACAGGAACACAGCAGCACCCCAGTCCCAGGGTTTAAGAGCTACTCCTCCCCGTTCCCCACTCAGTCTCTCCTAAGGCAGAGGGGCCAGACCTGTGGTGGCACTCCTCAGGATCCCCCCTCAAATGCACCCACTGAGGCTCCGCGTTATGTGGAAAGCGCCTGGCCCTCGGGTGCAGTGTCCCCCGAAGTGCGGTCCTATGACCACCTGCATCAAAAGCATCAGGGACGCTCAGGAAAATGCAGACACCCAGGCCACAGCACCGAGAGTCTGCTTCACACACTCTGAGGAGGGTCGGGATCCGCCCGCGATTCCCCCTTTGAGCAACACTACTCAAGGGGCTCACACGCCTCCTCCGAAGCAGGAAGAAGGGGAGGAGCTGAGGAGAGGGAAAGCCCTGCTGAGGTCTCCCGCGGCCCGGGGACCTGGAGTCGGCCCGGAGCTCCAGCCTGCAGCCCGGGGCGCCCGTGGACCAGCGCGGCCCGGACCTTTCCTCCGGGCGTCCCGCCGCCTCCCGGGCAGGCAGCCCACCGGCGCCCGCTCTTCCGCGCCGGCGGGGCGGGGCGGCGGCCCCCTCGACTGACCTGCGGCGCGCCCGGCCCTCAGCGCGGCCGCCGGACGCCGCAGGGCCGACGCGGAAGTGAGCGGCTCCTCAGCTGCTGGGCAACTCGTGGCACAGGCCGGCTCCAGCGGCGCCCCCGTGCGGCCGGCCGGCGGCGGCGGCAGAGGAAGGGAGGCCACGCCCCGGGCACTCCCGCCACGCCCCCGTACTGGCCCCGCCCCCGAGGGCCGCCTCGGGATTGGCTGGGGGTTTAGGGGGAGGAATAAACAGGAAAGATCCCGCAGAGGGGTCTGGCGCCGGATCCCGGGAGTGGTCTGGTCGGTTCAGAGGAGGCTGCTTTTACACATGAAGAAAAGAAACAGATCACAGAAGTTGCGATTGTCCAGCGTCACTAAATAATGACAAGAATTAGGATGTTAGGTGTTCTCACCTCCAGGTCAGGGCCCATCCTTCCAAACAGGGTTGCTCAACGCCAAGGTGTGTGACTATGTTGCAGTTGGATATGTCCACGTGGAAAGTGTCTGCAGTTCCCAAATCTTTTCCACATGCAGCATTCTTGTTTAATTCAGTCTGTGTGACAGTCCTATAAAGGGTGACATTTTAATTCCCATTACAGCTAGGAAAATTGAGGTGAGAGCAAACATTTGTTGAACACTTTTTTACACCTGACCCTGTGCTAAGCCCTTTGAATGCATAACTTAATTTTCCCTTAAAGATGTGGACAAAAAAAAATCCAAACTCTGAAATATTTAAAGGAAGTTTATTCTGAGCCAAATTTGAGGACCATGACCCGGAGCCACACCCAAGAAACCTTGAGCAAGTGGACTCCAGGTGGTTAGGTTACAGTTTGGTTTTATACATTTCAGG
>CAUYRT010039924.1:0-39820 GCA_963574885.1 Lepilemur ruficaudatus
ATTGTACTGTAAATGTTTTGTAGTTTTCCCCCAATAAAATTTTAGGAAGAAAAAAAAATAAAAATAAAAATGCCAATCCCCCCCCCCAAAAAAAAGTTTATCCTAGAAGTTCCATGATAGAAAGAAAAATTAATATACAGCCATGTGCCACAGACTAATATTTCAGTCAACAACAGATTGCATATACGATGGTGGTCCCATAAGATTATAATACCATATTTTTACTGACCTTTTCTATGTTTAGATGCAAAAATACTTACCGTTGTGTTACAATTGCCAACAGTATTCAGTACAGTAACATGCTGTGCAGGTTTGTAGCCTAGGTGCCATAGGCTATACCATATAGCCTAGGTGTGTAGTCGGCTATACCCGCTAGGTATGTCTAAGTACATTCTATGATGTTTGCACAACAACGAAATCACCTAACAATGCATTTCTCAACATGTCCCTGTTATTGAGTGACAAGTGATTATATTAGCAAACTAATGATTGAAAAATAGTTTAAAAAATTCATATCCTAGCTACTTAAAAACACTGACCACTTTTTTTTAACCAGGAGGTTTGCACCAGATGAGAAAATTTTTATTGCATATTTTTTTCCCAAATCCTCCATATTGTATTGTTTCTTCAAAATTCTATTCTAGACACCTCCTTCTTCCAAAAAACTTTCTCCAGTTTACTGGATTTCATTTACAGATTACACTATTGTCCATTCAACATCAACAGACTGGCACAAATTTTGTTTTCATCATGTATATTCTGATGACTTTTCATGAATGGGCTTTATCTTCAAACAGATTTTAAGTTATTTGGGGAAGCAGGGCAGGGCATATCTACAGAAAAGTTTACTTTCTCTCCAATTCGAGTCACCCACTCAAAACTCTACAGGGCCTCTCAATAACTCTCTTGTTTACCCAATAAATCAACTGCAAATATGTGAAAAACATTTATACCTTTTTGTATCGATTTTCAAATAAACTAGGCTAGCGCTTATGAAATAATTAATCAGAACTATAATGCAATAAACTTATCTGACAATTATCTGGAAGTGGAGTTTCCTAGACTAATAAAAAATTCTGTTTAACAGAATTAATATCATACGTAAATATTAATTAAAAATTATAATAGAATATGATACACAGAATGCTTTAATAAATGAAATTAATTAAGTCTTGATGCTCTCGAAGTATTTTATAGAATCCTGGCCCTTTCATTATGAACATCAATTATTATATTATTGTACTGCAGCAGTTGGGATCTCAAATATGAGAGCTCCCCAAAACAGAATGTTAGTTTTAACATGCAGTACATATAGACAATACTCAGAGAATATGATCATTTGCTAAAAGATTAAATTTATACTAAACATTGTAATAAAGGTATTACTTTATATTTACCCTGTTATTATCCTCAAGTGTTCTAGAATGCAATATCTAACTTAGACTATTGAAAAATTAAGTGTTAAAGGCTCCAGGGTATTATGGTTTGGCTTATTATCTCATAAGATAAAAGTTGCTGAGAATGTAGATACTCTAACGTGGACATCTTACTTACCTTGTGTCTAACATACGCAGCCAAATGAGTTTCAGTACAGCCACCTCCCAATAAAACCCAAGGTTCCTTGATTGTTAACTGCAGGACATGCAGTGCTGTTTGACACGTGAGCTAAAAAGGAAGCAAATCATCGGAATCAGACATGCACATCATGTACGGGAAGAAATAAAAGCATGCTCTCAAAGCCACATAGGTAGTGGACTCAAAGAGCCTGATTTTAATTGCAAAAGAACAAAATCTGTGTTGGGAAGGTTATAAAGTGATTAATACATTTTGGAATAATAAAGATTAGAGATTAATTAGAGATTAAAGAAAAATACATGAGCCAGAAGTCTGTGTTCATGGACCCAAATTAGTATTGTCTTTCATATGCTTAGATGTTCAAATTGAGATTTACAAAAATAAGGCTGCAAGATATGTGGGTCAGAAAAGTTTATTGCTTCTAAAAAAGTATTTCAGTCTTAATAAATCAATTGTATGAATGCAGAATTTATTTCAAATTGTTTTAGAAATAATACAGCTACAACCTAACAATTGCAAATAGAAAAACACACAGACCTTTAATATTCACCAAGGATGTGTCCTTGAACATACAAGAATCTTTAAAACTTGTGACCAACCTCATAGATTGTCACTTCCCTTACGTAAAAGTTGCATGTGTTATTCTGGCGGAGAATGACAAATGCTACTAAAGGGTGGACGATGGGTACTGGCTGGGCAGCTCATTTTCTAAGTGAATTGTTCATACACATTAGCATCAAAGAGTGCATAATTCAAACTTATTTCTTAAGAAAATCAGTCACATGTCAAGGAACTTTTAGGTTTCTTTAAATAGCAGAATAAATGGCAACACATGCCAAGTCTACTATAATGTCATAGGCATTTAAATTAGCTTACTGTGACTGCTTCTCTCGTTTTTGTTTAGTGAAGTCATAGGGGAAATAAAAGCACGGCTCACTACTGTGAAGACAAAATTATAGCACCTGTTGAGTGACTATTTAATTCCTGCCTCAGTCCCTGGATATGGAATTCAAAGTTCATTACCTACCTTCAGCTCATCCCAGGCAGTATCATTTCTGTTGCACAGAAGCAAACTGCAGATTGTCGCTTCATTAGGAATAAGATGAAAAAAATGCTTGGAGCCAAATTTTGCAGTGCACAAATCTTTCACACTTCCATAACTACCAGGAGATATTGAGCCTAGGGAGCCAATAGGCTGTGTTCCTATTTTTTAAAATATAGAAAATACAAAATGTATAAGCAAAGGTGGGACAAGCAACCATTCAAAATTATAGTATTTATTCCTAGCCAATATAAAAATCCCACAAGCATATCATTTAAAATGTGAAACACAGGATAAAGAAAAAAGATGCATCTTAACCTGACAGAGTAAGTAGTATTCTGTTATTAAAATGATACGCAAATAAAGCAGAGTTTCTTTCGGTTTACAGATCTCTTTGAACATATGTAAGAAGCCATTTTATACTCGCTTCCCACAAAAAGGCACAGAAAATTTTGCATGTATTTTCAGGAAGTCCAGAAAACGTGGAAGGCCATTCAGGGATCAGAGACCCCCAAATTAAGAATCTAATTTGGAATAAGGATGATGTGAGGAAACAGGCTTTTTTTTTTTTTTTAAAGCATTTTCAATTTAAAATAAATAAAGCTATCCAAATAGTTGTGCGGTTGAATTCCTTTGGAGCTCTATTTAGTGAACATGTAAGGATTATTATTATTTTTTGCCTAGCAAAAGTTTGTATATAGATAGCCACCTAAATTATGGCAAAATAAAGTATGTGTCATACTTATTTCACTTTGTTATTCTTTGATACATTAAGTATTTTGCCTTCCTACCTGCATGGGTAAAATAGTAAAGTTTTATAAATCACAAATTAATAAAAATATGAATAAAGAAGTTAGGATGACTTGAATTTTCCAAATCTATAAATGCAGTAGAAGTTGTATAAGAAACCTACATCAAACTTCTATAAGAAATAATAATGCTAATTTACAGTCTAAAGATTAAAATAATTCGGAGCCACTCATCTTTTTACGCCAGTTTCCTCTTCTTTCAAATTAACATTTAAAAGACGTTTTCTTTCAAACTAACGGCATTAAAATGTTTAAAAACACATTCTGCTCAAAAAATTTTTAGAAAATTACAGAGAATTACACTGATCATATATCAATAAAATAATGCTGTTGAATTTTTAAAAAATTTTCTTTAGAAAATAATCACGGAACAATTTCACTTGTTCGAATAGTGTTTCTTTACTTCTGCAGCCTCCAAGAATAAAGAATGAAGACTGATCTAAAATTTAAGAAATAAAAAAGACCTGAATCTTATAGTGTAATTTTACATGGTTGAAACAACAGATTCTGGAGCGAGAAGCCCCAGCTACATCGCTTATCAGCCACTAGACGCTAAGCAAGTCACACATGTCACTTAACATTCTTGGCTCTTGTGAATGGGGATAATGATGCCTATTTCACAAATAAATCAAACCAAATAAAATGTTACGCATGCTCTGTAAGCCCCCAGCATACTTCACAAATGCCAGTCACCTATGAACAGTAAAATCCGCTACTTAACATAGATCATCAATAAATAGGAATTTTGTTTGAAGGGTTGAAAGGCGGTAATGTTAAGCTAGATACACCAGGGAAGAAAAACTAGGCCAAAAACGTAATCCACCTATTCTAAAAGTTTGCCTGAACTATGTGCCTGGTAGCTTTCTCCCCTTTTCCCTTTTGTCTCAAGATGCAGGACTAAAGCTAAGGTTATTAATGTCATGTTCTAGGTATATATGGGTTAAATAATAATTGTGGGCTAGTGTGGAAACCCAGGCCCCATTTACAGTATTGTTTCTATGGGAAAATGTTCCCTTTTTTTTGTTAAAGAGACAGGGTCTCCCTATGTTGCTGAGGCTGGACTTGAACTCCTGGGCTCAAGCAATCCTCTTGTCTCACCCTCCCGTGCAGCTAGGACTATGGGTGCATACCACTGTGCCCAGCTAAAATGTTCTGTATTTTAAAAACTGACTAAATAATCTGAAATACCTAATATTCACAAGCTAGAAACTGCCAGATTCATGAAAAGCTAGTAGATATTTAAGGGTATGAGTCTGACCTACAACATCAATGAGTTCCAAAGAATAATTTCCATTATTTCTTAGTAATTTCTACTTTGACAATCATTTGAGTCTTACAAAGTTAGGGCAATAACCCAGATATTATGTATTCAACACTTGACATACATACTGCTCCTTTTTGATAATTTGTAAGACTATAAATAGCAAACTTTAACAATGGTTTCAGTCTAATAACTTAAAAATTGCAACAATGCAGACCTAAATGATCATCTTTCTGATAGACTATCAAAGCAGTTACAGGGATACTGAAAAGTGGCTCAAAACTCTACAACTTGTCATTTTTCTTTGGCTCTAATAGGTGAATATCAACCTTTTATTTGCTCAGTTTGTGAAATACAGTGAATTTCTTGCCTATAACAATTTTGTATGTTACTAAACATGTTATAGTGAATTCAACAAACATTTTAGAATACCTATTGTGGGCAAGGACTGTTGTATGTGCCAAAGTAAAAGATGACCTTTGTTCTCAAGAAGGTTGGCTGGAAATATTTCTGATAAAGTAACATAGCCACATGTGCATTCCCCCTACCCCCTTATTAGAAACACCTATTTAGGCAGAAGTGTATAAGTTCGTGGGGAATTATAAAAGTGATGAAAAGGGGTATTCTAGCTGCAAAATCACCTTCTAAATATAACATGATTTAAAAGTTCAGGAGTTTGAGGTCATAAAAATTTTGTAAATTCAAGTAGAAGAATCTTGTATTCTTCTACTTGAATAAATAGGATGATAAAGGATGACTTCATTAGGATTGTGAGGATGTTAGACTTATCAATAACCTATAAAATACTTGGGGGTTAGAAAATGATAAAATCTGTAGTATATATCGGGGCTGAAAAACAAACAGAAAATGACCATAATAGCTCCATTTTTAGTAAGTGAACAATACAGGATCTTTTCCAGAAACAACCTTTGCTGCCAGAAATGATACTGACACATGCTGTGAGGTTGGCAGATTCTAAAATTTTTCAAGATGTTAACAGTGACACAAACCAAGAATATCTCTGCTCAAAAAGTGTCATTTATTAACTGTAAGGGGCAAAAGCCAAGAGCGATTTTTACCTGTCACTTTACTCAAGGGTTCCATCAGGGCCATTCCAATTCTGTCTATGGCAATAACACGATGCATACTGAGCAACTGTTTCAAAGATGGGTGTATAACTTTTTGGCACAGGACAAGATCTACATGGTCACTGACTAGCTGCCTTCCTAGGTTAAGCAGCTGGTCCAGAACTGCATTTTCAAGAGAAACCCCACAACTGACCACTACAGTTCCTTCTCCAGTATCAGAAAGGTCTCCGGATAAAGAGGTGCAAAAGAGTGCCACCTTGAGGGCACCTGATTTTTTGATGGGCACTAGCTTCATTAATTGAACTTCTGACATTTCAATGAGTATTCCAGGTAATACAGTAGAATCTATAACTCTTTGACCTTTTAATGGTACAATTATACTCTTTCCTAAAATGATACGGTCTTCAGCATTTTCCGGAATTGTAAGCAAAAAAGCTTTCAGAATCAGAGCACTGATATGATCTACTTCCTTTCTGGTGAGCATACTGGCAGGTTTACTGGTTAATACACTGCGCACCAAACAGAGGAGGATCTGAGTACTACTAAAGTCAACTGGGAGTCGACAACCACAGGCCTCAGACTTAAGATAATTGGTGCAGAGACGCAAAAGGTGTTTATTTAATTTAATGACAGTGGTGGGTGTCAAGCCTATTCTCTGTACATTTTCAATCAGGTTGCAGCAAAGAATGGCTGTGAATAAGCCACAGTCACTGAAGCATGACACGTGATTCTGCACGGAAGTCGTCAGGATCTTTAATATGGGATGGGTGACTGAGAAGCTACTGAGCAGGGCGGAGGACTGGGAAGTCGTGCACACATAACCGCCACAGCCGTTGTGCAGCTGCTTCAGCCTACCCGTAGGGCCATAGCATGATGACACGATCCCTTTCCAGACAGAAAGTGTGGCCCTGACTTTCTCACTTGTCAGTGGTTCACTTTTACACAACGATGGCTTCTTAGCTTCTAAACGAGACATTTTACTTCGGGTAGTAACTTGTGAAGACAGCTTTTATTGTGTGAACCGTATTTTTCTTTTCATTGCATTGTTATGTGTTTTAACATTAAAACAAAATGTTCTTCAGGAATGAAAGTATGAATATGCAGCAATGTGGCTATAAAAGTAAATATTTTGATGTTTATGGAGCTAATCAGCACAGAATGATTTAATGACAAGTTAGTAATTCTACACATTTATTTCATTCTTCAGTACTCTTTTGTTTGGCTCCAGACTGAGATTTTACAGACTGTTTTGCAGCCCTCTGTATAAAGTATGTTCCAACATGGACACCTATTAAAGGTATCCCAAATATAAAAAGCCAGTTCTTTCTAATCCAACTGTTGTTTTTCATTCTCTTCTTTCAATGTCAAGTTCAGATTCAAAGCTGCTTCTTTCTATAAGAAATCAAAAGAAAACATTTTACAGAAATAATTCTAAACCATTTTGTACATTGCAGTTTAATACTTTATTCTAATACTCTGCTCCTTTTTTAGAAAAAAGAACTAGCTACAGGTATAATCTTCCAGAAAATGAGAAAGGCAAACCAACTTAGCCTTAAAATTCCTTTATTTTTCAATAAATCCCCTCTACAAGAAAGTGCATATATTTTCAATGATGTGGAATGAAAAACCATATGGGCAGAAAGCTTACAGTACAGTTATTTGAATATGGCATGCTTCTAGAAGAGAAGTACTACATTATAAAACTCAGAATTTGGTCTCAGTCTTAAAAAAATAGTCCCAAATGTTTTTATTCTCTTACATCAAGATTTAATGTGTTTTTATCTACAACTTTGGTTTGCTTGGAAACTTTAGGTTTGAACAGAAGTGGATTTACATCAAATCCTGCTTATAAATAATTATGAAAAGAAGAGAGCTGTTCACGTTTCTACTGCAGAAACTCACTAATGGACAGTCTATATTTAGCTGAATAAATCTGCGCAACACACTGCACCAGAGAACAAACGATGTTTTAAATACTTGGCTAAAGTCAGAGCTAATTTTTTTTTATAGTTTTACTCTATCAATCAATGATTTTCGGTTTTGGAAGTCCTAACCAACTAATCTTCAAATGTTGGTTAATGATAATAAATATTAATATAAAAACCAAGAAATGTGCTGGATGCCAAAGAGAAAAATAGGATGTGATTTGCAATTCAATTTCAAAGAGTCTAAATATCATAAAATCTTATCATATACCAAGTGGACACACAGAAATACTAATTTCCTTAATAGGGTAGTGTCCTTGTTAAGAAAATACTGTGCCTTGAGGCATAAAATCCTGACAAGTTAATAATGCATGAAAAGAATAAAAATCTTAGGTCATGGACCTTGTCTGTTAAGGCCTGGTCTTTTGAAGGTGTAACTGTTAGCTAGCATTTTCAGGAACACGTTAACCATGCTAGCCACTTGGAGAGTATTTAGCATAAATATAACTACTTAGCCTAAAGTACTTCCTAAAGTAGACTATGGTATATAGTATGGCGTTACAGACCAAACTGTGATTTGTAGATGTGCAAAGAAGAGGTGGGCAGAACAAGGGAACGTTATGCAAAGTGTTATTTTGGTTCCTGTTCCTAATTTAGTTAAAGGGCCGTAACCATGGCAACTGGGCCCAAATAAAGAGAAGGCAATGGTAGTCAGCTTTCTTCTGGAGACGATAAAGCTATAGTCAACTTTTTTTTATGGAATGAGGAAGAAAAAAAAATCTCTGTTTATCTTATGCCAGAAACAGCCAAGTTACTGAAATATTATTTCAGTGGCTATTTCAGATTCAGCAAAATCTGAGAAATACATTTAAATGAAACCTTATTGAAGTGACTTTTATATGGTAATTTGCACGATATAACTCACACACACACAAACCACAATAGAAACTATGATTAATAAAATGATTTCTCTAGTTAGAAATTTTTCTCAATACTTAATAGTGACATACAACTTTTCAAAAGAAGCATGCCATGTTGGCACCTCTACCAGTCTTATGGTAGTGAGACCAGTAACCACATCTTTTGACTAGTATTTCTATAAAATGAGAAAGGAAGAAATCATTGAAAGTGTTGGTAACTCCCAAATTATTTTTAAGATGTCAAAACTTGCTGACTTGTGGTCATAGGTCTACATCTGGACAAAATAAGGTATAAAAAAAAGAAAAAACAAAACAATGAGCTGCTTTATAAAATATGTTTGGAAGTGTCAGCTCAGCTCCGTTAAAACTCTTTATTCCTAAACAGAGTGCTCCATAATTCCAAAAGTTACCACTGGTCTTTACTATTCCTGGATGCAAAGACCTGGCAGATGGGTTTTTTCTGCAGTGTTCCTTTGTACACATTCATGATCCCGGTGACACTGCTAGTGAAATTGCCTTTTCCCTTTTCAACCAAATGACTGCTAGGGGGAAGTATTAAAGGTCTCTGTGCAACCAACTTTTCTAGAAGCAACTGCAGAATAGTATTTTGCCAGCAGGTCACAATAAAAACAAAAGGTAACTCATCATTTAAGGAATTTTCTTGCCAGAGCTCTGTAAGATCAACTTTCCCATTATTAGAACGTACCCCATGGCTGACCAGATTAAATGGAACTTACCTGAAGATTGCTAGCCTGCTATTTCCCTTGGATTTGGTTCACTGGCAGACTTGAAAGTCCCAGACTATCTTGCTCAGGAATACCCTCCTTATTAGGTATTTGGAAAACAGGGCTGCTTTTGATTCTGTGCCACCCCAAATGTATGAGCCCAACTAAAGGTATCATAACAATCAAAACTTTGTTCTTTCTCCAGAAGTTCCGAATGCTCATAGTACTTCAGTATCAGTGCACCTAAAAGAAAGTTACAGTTAAAGGAGAAAAAAACCTCCAAAAAAACAACTCCCTTAAATTACATCTATAAACCACTACAAGTAGCACACTGCATTCTAATAAATGTTGACTGTTAAACATTTTTAATTATAATATGTTGCAATGTTAGTAAACAAAAGAGATATGTTGTAGACACAAAGGGACAGCAGGAAGTCAAGCTGGGGAAATTTATAAAGCAATATCGGACTCTTAGTCATCAATTGTAAAGGAGCAACCTTACCTGTGGGAAGGTTATATGAACTTTTGGAAACACTCATTCATGGAGTGTTAATTAAATATATTATTAATGTTCTCTCTCTAAGCCACCACAGAGAGAGAGACCATTTTTTAAAAGAAATTACATTTTAGTCACAATTTTAAGAATCAAATAGTAATCCATAAACACACAGTAAGAATCTAGGTTCTATATTGTGACAAGATATAATTGATGGTGATTTAGAATAGTCAAGCATGGATTCCTATAATAGCAAAAGACTTTCAGCTTGGATACTATGAATTAGAATAATGCCATTTCCACATTTATGTGCGGAAGCACTGCATTTTAGAGTGTTTCCTCTGAATCAGTAGTAACTGTACCCTACAGGGTTATTGCCCACCCAGTTTACATGAAGAAATTGGGATTAGAAAGTTGCCTGGAGTTACAAAGTTAGTGTTCAAAATAGATGTTTTTTTCCCTTTGATTTCAAAAGCATGGAGTTGGGGCCCAGGAAGCCTGTGTTCTGAGATTCTGCCGGGTTTGGGTACTTGAGTCCAGACAACATTTAAAGATTCCTTATTCTTTTATATTTAAGGGACACTCATTAGGCTTTCTTGATTAGCTTACAGACTTGTGATATGTATGGTTTCATTTTCCAAGTTCTTTTCTGAGCACAGAAGGATAAGGACTGCTCCATCATCTATGGGACATGCTAAGAACTCATTTCAATTGTGTCTTTTTGAATTTTAGTACTATGAAATCTAAATTACTTTAATTTTATCTAAATGACATTAGAAAAAATGTCTGAACAGAATTTCTACTTATTCTCTCCCTTTAAAGTCAAGATTAAGACACAGTAGTGGCCGGGCGCGGTGGCTCACGCCTGTAATCCTAGCACTCTGGGAGGCCGAGGCAGGCGGACTTCTCAAGGCCAGGAGTTTGAAACCAGCCTGAGCAAGAGCGAGACCCTGTCTCTACTAAAAATAGAAAGAAATTAATCGGCCAACTAAAAATATATAGAAAAAATTAGCCAGGCATGGTGGCGCATGTCTGTAGTCCCAGCTACTTGGGAGGCTGAGGCAGAAGGATCGCTTGAGCCCAGGAGTTTGAGGTTGCTGTGAGCCAGACTGACGCCACGGCACTCTAGCCTAGGCAACAAAGTGAGACTCTGTCACAAAAAAAAAAAAAAAAGAAAAAAGACACAGTAGTAACTGGGTGATTTCGAATAATGAGGGAAGAACTGATTGAAGAGTGTTGATTGAAGAGTGGCATTTTTGTCCACAAAACACCTGAACTAAAGAAGATACATGTCATTCATATCCAGTCTCCTCAATATTTAAGGTGACTTTAGAACCTCTAACTCTGGGCCAGGCTCATGCCTGTAATTCTAGCACTCTGGGAGGCTGAAGTGGGAGAATTGCTTGAGCTCAGGAGTTCGAGACCAGCCTGAGCAAGAGTGATATCCTATCTCTACAAAAAACAGAAAAAATTAGCAGGGTTTGGTGGCTTGTGCCTGTAGTCCCAGCTACTGGGGAGGCTGAGGAAGGAGGATCTCTTAAGCCCAGAAGTTTGAGGATTGAGGATACAGTGAGATATGATCATGTCACTGCACTCTACTCAGGGTGACAGAGACTCTGTCTTCCCCTATCCCCCCCAAAAACCTCTCTAACTCTGTCACTCTCAACACGAGGTTATCAAGTCACATGACTTTCCTTCCTTCCCTTTTGTTTTTCTTTTTTAAGAATGGGTTCTTATTATGTTGCCCAGGCTGGCCTCAGACTCCTGGGCTCAAGTGATCCTCCCACTTCAGTCTCCTAAATAGCTGGGATTACAGGCATAAACTACTATGCCTGGTTAAAAAACATGACATTTAACAGGAAACATCTCTGCTATTCACCATTTACTTCTCCATGATCATTAAATATAACTCAATATTTGTCAGCTTTTTCCTGAATCATAAACTTAAAAAAAAAAAAAGCTTACAGAAAAGAGACTAGTTTGGATAAAAGGATGTAATAATAAAATTGGGATTAAAAACCAGTTACTAAAATTCAAAATAATTAAACTACAATCTGTAACACTAATGTCTGGGAAAGTGTGGTACTATTTTTTTCCACATAGATAACAGAATGCACTGTGATGTACTGTGAGCCTTCCTTGAGAAAAGTGAAAATGGGATCTCAGATTAGGATCAGATTAGCTCCCCATACTGAGTGAATCTTTGGGTCCTCTGTGAGTTAAAGACAAAAGAGGTAATCTCTACATGTCCTGCTTAATAGTCTTTTCATTAGAATAACTTAAGGATCTATGAATCTTTTTCTGGATTTAGGTTTATTTAAAGCAGGAAATCAGTATTTATTTTGGCTGAAAACACATTATTTGCTACACATCACCGAAACCCAGTACAGGCTTATTTAAAGCAGGAAATCAGTATCTATTTTGGCTGAAAATTCAAAATTTGCTAAACATCACCGAAACCCAGTAGAGTACTTCCTGGTTAGTAAATGATGTGGACTGATATAATGATTAATTGCTTTAATGTTTACTGAACACCTACATGTCCCCATTTCCTCAAATTCTCCATATCTCATATATTGATTTGGCTAATGGAGGTGAGAGAGCAGGTAACTATTTTCTGACAGATAGTTCTGTTGTCCTTTGACAGACTTGGAAAATATTAGGCTCAGGATGGTAGTGCTTCTTACTTTGCAAAGTACCTTCAGAATCTTTGCATTTAATTCACATAAAAACACTAAGTATCACACTGCACATATAATAATGCATCTCCACCCAGGAAGATGGAACTAGCATTCTTTTAAAATAGCATTGGCATATAACTTTAACCTACTTTGTTGCTTCCACTTAAGAGCTTTACAGCAATTTACATGTATTTTATTGCTTGTATAACCAACTTTCCAAGGCTAGATACATTAGACTTTACTAAATAAGGTTCATCACTAGTTGTACAAAAGAGATAATTTTGAAATTTCATATTTGATATGGCAGTTAGTAAGGTAATATGTTACTTATTTTGTTAGTAAACTTTTGTGGAGCTTTTAAATACAAACAAACATATTTTGGGGATACAATTTTAACACTTTTTTTCTTCTCAGTTCTGTGAGTTTTTTTCCAAACTGAAAATGAAAATTAGCATTACTGTCCCTTTCTAGTAAATATAGTACAGGCTTACTTTTTAAAGTTAGCACATATCAAAATAAGGAAAAGAAAGCTAAAGTCTTTTTGATTTTAACAAAAATATGATCACAATACACATGCTGTTTTGTAATCTTTTCCCTTCCCAAGAATATAAATCTCCATTATCATTTTTAATAGTTGATTATATGGTGATATCCTAATTTGACCAATTTCTGGTTCAAAGAAATTTGAGATTTTTTTCAATGCTTTATTGCTAAATATGCTATGATGATAAATATTCATGTAATTCCATAGTTCATACGTATAGGCTCTCTATGCTGCTTTTCAGAATAATACAAAGAATTAACAGATTTCTTAACAATTAACTAATTTTTTCAAATGAACCTGGCAAGAAGATTTTTAAAATCTTGACTTTTAAAAAAAGGTTCATGGTGCTGAGCTGTAGGGAGACTGTAAGATCCAATTTGGGGAACAGAAACTTAAGCTAATTCGTTTACTTTGAGATGGCTCTTTCCTCAAAACACTTGGCAAGTCATTCCAAGTGGTATGGAACTATCTTATGGAAACCAGAGATACCTGAGTTTGAAACAAAAAATTTCCAAGAATGTACTCTAAATCAGATTTGATGAACAATAACAGGCCAGTTCCCCAAATAAGTTAGTATTCGCTTTCTATTCATTGAACTTTTCAAATTTGGAGTAAAGCAGCAACAGAAGTGAGAGAATTGACAAAATGTTTTCCCTTCTTTTAATGGACTTGCCACTGCCCTTTTATCTTTCCTGAATATTCTTTAAACACACTCCTAAAAAGTCTCCTTTAGAAAAACATCTACCTCAGTGTTTTTTTTCCTTTTTGGCCTTTATGGCTACCCAAAAAGACTACAATATTTGTAATGAGGCAGACGTATAGCAAGCTTCTCCCCCTTCTGTTCATCAACCTCTTGTGTCATCTATACTGAGAACTAAATATATCAGATCACAGATACTCTTAAATTTAAGGCATTACTGTGTCTAGGACAGCAACTTTCCCTCCACCCAATCTGCATTACAGAGATTACTATCTCTTCAACTTCTATCCTAAGGCCTCTGACAGGCTTTGTGCAATTTGTGACATTCCAAGCTAATTAATTGATGGGTTCTTGGTGACAGAACTGGACAGTAAAGAGAAAGGCAAAAAGGCCAATTACATGTCCTAGAACATCTTCTACAGCTGGCTCTTGCTATCAGATTATTCTACGTAGCATAGTGTCATTAAAACCATCAAGTTTTGCTATTGGCCACTTCAAAATTAGGCTTAACAACCTGAAAGCAGGGAATATTCTATAAAAGGGACTCATTCTTGCCTACTGGGCTTACTGGGCGCCATCTGCTGGTCTTTTGGACACAGTGCAAGACAGATTCTTCATTGCTGCTCTACTTGAAGCATCTGAAAAAATAACAATATTCCAAAACTTCCACCGAACGTAATTTAATCAAGGAGAGAACATTAGACAGAATGTTAAACAACTGATTAAAGCAGCTCTTGTGATTATGAAATTTGATGAAGTTTACTCTGGAATCGTGTAATGTATTTTCTCTTATAAAGACAACGCTGGCTTCAGGTATTTGCAAAGTCTTCATTCCTTAATTCAAATCGTCAATGTTTAAAACAGTTGTTTTTTTTTTTTTTGAGACAGGGTCTTGCTCTGTTGCCCTGGCTAGAGTGGTATAGTGGCCTCATCATAGCTCACGGCAACCTCAAACTTGTGGGCTCAAGCAATCCTCCTGCCTCAGCCTCCGAGTAGCTGGGACTACAGGTGCACCACATGACGCCTAGCTAATTTTTCTATTTTTAGTAGAGATGGCGTCTTATTCTTGCCCTTGCTAGTCTCAAACTCCTGACCTCAAGTGATCCTCCCGCTTCAGCCACCCAAAGTGCTAGGATTACAGATGTGAGCCACCTTGTGGCCCTTTTTTTTTTTTTAAATAAAGAAATTTATTTCTTACAGTTGTGGAGGCTATGAAGTTCAAGATCAAGAGGCTGGCATCTGCTGAGGGTCTTCTTGCTGCATCATAACATGGTGGAGACAGTAAAAGTATGAGCCAGAGTGTGAGCAAGAGCGTGAGCATCCAAAACAGTTTTTTATCCTCAATTTTTAATAAAACTTTGAATTTTGGCATTTTTTGGTGGAAAGGACTGCACACTGTCTCTGTGCCCATTCAACTGACTGGCATGGTAAAGAGAACAACAGTTTTCCTTTTTTTCTTTTCTGTCGCCTAAAATAATACCAGTTGTGCTGGACTTCTCCAGTCTTGTAAAAATACATACACCAAAAACATTACTGTTAACTTTAGACAAACCAATGGATCATAACTGAGTTCTAAAGTTTCCATTCTGCAAAATCCTACCACCTTCCCCACTGAACGATTCAAGGTCAGCGTAACCCTTATTCAACAGCCGGGTCAGGAGTGGATCCGAAGTCACAGAGTACAGAGAAGGTCAAAAGTTATGTATTTTATGGTTTTTGCTATTCTCTCCTGCCCATTGTTGGAATTCAATGTATTTATAAAATAAAAAAATACCAAAAGCATCATAAGTCATATAAGGGAGCTTCACTAATTATAGACAGTCCAAAATATAAAGTGAGTGATTAATTACTGATGAGAAGTGACAACTAGCCTCCTGGCAGGGTTTGGCTTATTAAAAAAGCTGCAGTGGTTTATAGGGTTATCTGAGATTCCTCTCATGTCCTTTCATTGTTTTTATACACTGGCTGCCATCTGATGCCAGGATTGGTGAGGGAGAGCGGAGTGGGTATCATGCAGGTAGCCAGATTGTCCCAGATTAAATGTCTGGTAGATTGGGCCCTTGGTGCTAGAGCAATGACTTTATGTGCTGCTGGTCTGTATCGAATTCCTCAAGGGCTAATTTCTAGCCTTTATCATTTTCAAGATTGGTATTTTCCTCTCCACTGTCATCTTATCATCTCTGCAGATAACATATTGGCTAGAGGACATTATGGCTATTGAGTATTAATACCTCCAACTTCCTGTCCCCACACGTAAAATCCTATCCACTTAAGCTTTTATCGTAACCCCCTTTCCTGCTGTCTTCTCAGGAATATTCAGGACTATGTATGCTCTAGTCCTACTTTCTACTGTCTTCAGGATTCTAGCTCCATCATCCTCTCCCTTCTGTTGCCTACTCCCACTCTAAAGGTCCTCTTCTTCTGTGCAGCCCTGACCACTTCTTTCCATTGAAAAGAGCCAAAATCATATTCCCTAGGGCCCTTTACCAGTCTCTCTTCCAGGTACTATACTCCTTTCAAATAATGCATCTTTTTCTAGAGTCACTTCCCATTCCATCTTCGAACCCAAGTAATCTGCTTTTGTTCCATTCACCACTAAAACTGCTCTGACTATAAAGATTACCAATCCTTCCCCTTACTTGATCTCTCTGAAGCATTTTGATGTGTTCTTGAGCTCTTTAAGTATGGTGGACTTGGTTCCCTCTCAGTCTCCTTTAATAGTTCCTCAGCTTCCACCCATCTATTCATTCTTATCAAAGATCTGTCCTTGGTTGTCTTTGTTTCCTGGGTGGTCTCAGTCACACCCAAAGCTTCTATTATAACACATCCACTATAACTCTCACATCTCCAGCTTAGACCTGTCCAATGGCCACTGCTCACCTTTAACCTAACCGTCCTCACAAATCATCTAAACTCATCTCATATAAAAATGAATCCTCCTTCCTTCCCAAACTGCTGTTCCACATGGATTTCCTGTTTGGATTAAAAAAAAAAAAAGCATTGTTTACTAAGTCCTTAAATTCAGAAATTTGAATATAGTGGACTCTGCCCTTTTCCTCACACTCCTCCTCAACTTGGTCACCACATCCTGCCATTTGACATGAGCATTTCTTTTATATAACTTTTCCCTAAGGCCACCGTCCAGGCCCTGGTGCCCTCTCACATGACCCCTTTGCTTCTCATCTAGTCGCAAAGTACAGTCCCCTCAAGAGTGCCATTAGCATCACCTGGGAACTTAAAAACAGAGATTCTCAGGCTGCCCCTGATAATCAGAAACTCTAGGGTGGGGTCCAGTAATTGGTGTTTTAATAAATTCTCTAGGTAATTCTGAAGCTTAAGTTTGAGAACCGCTGTTCCAGTCTATTCCCCACTAATCCATTCTCTAAACTCTTAACACAGCCAACTTGCAAAACAACCAAATCTGGTCATGTTTCTGCTTTGCTTAGAAGACTTCAGTGGCATTTTTGACTAAAGGGTAAAATCTAAATTTTTTAGTATAGTAGGAAAAACCCACTAGGATCCAGTTCCTGTCTATCAGTTTTTAAAAATTCAAGCACAGGAAATCATTTTAGCAAGGATGCATTGTCAGGTAGTGATTAAGCGGATGAGCTGTGGAATCACGCAGCCTGGGCTTTGAATCTCCACCTCCCCATTTCACAGATGGCTGCGTGGCCTTGGATGACACTTAATCTCACTATGCCTCAGTTCTATCATCTGTAAAATGAGACTATTAATGACTTTCATAGCATAAGCTTGTTGTGCGGTTAGCACAATACTTAGAACTTAGTCTGGGCTCAGTGATTTTTAACTATTATTTTGATTATTTCAAAAGGAAAAAACACATTGGAGTTAACCTGGAGTGTAGTAGGAACAGAAGAGGATTGGAATGAATGTCTAGACTAGGGGAATGGTCTCCATAAAGGAGGCCCTGCTTCTCTGGACAGTTTCAGTTAGTTAAATATGAATAAAAGTGCAGATTCTCAAGAAAGAAGTTCTGAGGTCTTTGGGGCTATTTTGATCAGGGTAGGGTGAATCTGCTAATCAGACTAGGATGTTATAGGACAGATAGATAACAATCAACGTCCTAGAGTGAGAGCCAGGAAAGCTAACTATGAAGGAAATCAGAAAACTAAAAGACACAGAGTAAAGCAGCAAAGACAGGGTAAATAATTTCATGTTTGTTTCTCTGTTAACAGTTAATAAAGTCAGAGTTGCCAACCGATTAAACATGAGAGTGCTAGTTTGATCAAAACTTGGTCTGCATTTTCAGAAATGTTGTTAAGAGCAAAGGCTTTGAGTTAACAATGAGAATCAAATTCTAACCTCCATCACAAATTAGTTATGGCCCTAAGCAAATTACTTATCTCCTGCCTCAATTTCATTTTCTGTAATATGGGACCACATTATGAAGATTACTATATATATTTACAGTTTAGTGCCTAGTATGTGGGAAGTGCTCAATACATGGCAGCTATTATTAGAAGTATATTAACTTTAATACAAATCTTTTGTAAAAACAGGAAACTCTGAAGATTCCTACTTGATCAAAGCAATTATGTTAAAATATTATCATTTACTATTTTGGCTAACATTTGGTTATAACTTATAAAACTAGGAAATACTGTAAAGGCAAATACAAATACAGTCATGTCTCCAGTTTCACATCATTTATGGCTTACCAATTTTCACTTCAAATGAGATTAATTTATTCAAATGCCCATTTAGTGTCTATTAGGTGCCCCTAAGACCACTAAGCTCAGGAGAACTACCAAGATGAATAAGGAATGATTCTTGTCCTCAAGGAGAATACAGGTTGGAAAAGAGAAAAGGACAATCTTAATAAACATGATTCAATGCTGTGCAAAAATCAAAACATAAAACCAAGCTGTATAGATTAAAAGTCTTTACCATGTTGACTCATTTTTCAAAATCATACTTCTCATTTTCTCCTTGCCCTACTATCTGAATTAGTCTCAATCCATTTTTACTTACTCCATCTTTAGTTACAGCAAGGAGTCAAGATCTATAAAAACTAGTAACTACCACCCACTAACAGGAAGTAGCAGCCACTTGTTTTGTTTCTCTGCTGCATTTCCAGTGCACAGTAGAAAGTAGAGAATCTTGCTCCCTTTGTTCCACAGGGTGGCTTATTCTTGTGCATCAGCGTGGTTCAAATGTCACCTACTCAGAGAGCCTTTCTCTGAGCACTCCATCTAAAGTTTCTTCCCTCTGTCTCCCCCATTATTCTCTAGCACATTTTTCATGCTTCCTTCAAGTTTTACCTTTGTGGTGAATGCTGTGATGTCCCACCCTGATCCAGCTTAGGAATGAAAGACTTATTTCCCCAGCTCCTGGGAGTGCTGAAACAGCCCTCAGCTGTTAGTCCCCTTTCATGGCTGCCTTGATTGAAGGGAGTTGAAGTTACGCCCTTTCCAGGGCAATGGGCACCCAGTGATGGATCAGTGCAGGAGTATAAAGGCCTGGGCCCTTCCCTTCAACTCGGGACAACTTTGAAAGGCCAACCCAGCACCAGAGTCCCTGTGGGACTGGTAAAAGCCTTCCCTGTGACTGCACTGCAGCTCATCTGTTTCTGTCTAACCCTGCTTCCTTTCTTTTTTGGTAATGATCCAAAAAGTTCTAATAAATACCCTGTCTCCAACTCTCCTCAGAATCTGCTTCTCAGGAAACTCAACCTAGGACAATCTAGAAACATCTTGTTAATTATCAATATACAGTCTCTTGGTATCCATACAGGAGTGGACCAGGACCCACCTTGATACCAAAATCCGTGGATGCTCATACCTACCATATCCTTCCGTATACCTTAAACCATCTGTAGGTTACTTATAATAACCTAATACAATGTAAATGCTATGTAAATAGTTGTCATACTGTATTGTTTAGGGAATACTGGCAAGAAGAATCTGTACATTTTCAGTACAGATGCAACCATCCATTTTTTTCTTTTTCAGAACATTTTGGAACTGCGGTCAGTTGAATCCACGGATATGGAACCCATGGATAGCAAGGGCTGATTATACTTGTTCAGTGCTTCTCCCTCATCACTAGAATATAAGCTCCATGTAGTCAGGGCCCATGCCTATCTTGGTCATTGCTGTTATCAACTAACTCTGCACGGTGTTGTAAACACGCGTATGTACTTGTTAGTGGATAAACTGACGACGTTAATGAATGAAACTGCCATACTGAGAGTCTCCGAAACAGCAACAGGATTTGGGCATGGTCTCATGGCGGGGGAGGGGGGGAATGCACATGACCGCAGGTCATCCCTACAAAGTCAAAAGCTCGGTGGGTCCTGTTTCTGCTCACACACGGTAGGTATGACCATGCTGTAAGACGGTTCTGACGTCCAGTTCCAAAGGATGGCCTCCACCTCCAACGGCCTCAGGTAGCCTGTGTACCCCCCAGACACCCAGCGGCCCCTCCCAGGGAAGGAGTCACCGAGAGTCACGGATTTAAGTCAGACGGTGGCAGCACAGACGCCATGGGTGCTTTCACTGGGACACCTTTCCATCGACGTCACGGCGTGGCCGTGCAGGCGGGAGTGTGAGACCTACTCTTCCAACTCTACCACCCCATACTGGAAGACCTCCAAGCTATCCATATCCGTTCCAGCAGCAAGAATTTACCGACCAGCGCTATTATAAAGGCAGGTCTTTTTCTGTCTCCGGAGCCAGCCTGCTCCTTGTCCGCCCCTCCCCCCCAATATCCTTCGGTGGGGACACCTGCGACCTTTGGGAGCGGAGAGGGAGGCGCTTGCAAGCCCCTTTCCTTCTCTTCAGCGGGAAAGAAAGCTGGCTTTTCCACCTGCGGCTCCAGCGTCTCACCTGCCCAACAGCTGCTGCACCACCCCAGGCCGCCGCCGCCGCCGCCGCCAGCGGGCCCCAGAGGCCGAACCTCACGCTGCCACCTCCGAGGCTGGTGACCTTCGCCCCGCGTCGAAGGACGGCGCGCCGGCGCATGCGCAGCTCTGCAGCCGGCGCCGAGCCCGCTCCCATGCCTTTCCGGGTTTTAGGTGAAATTCTAGCTGACGACAGCGGCGGCCGTCACTGGAAAAACCAGGGGGGGGAGTTTATTAAGCGTCTATCTCAGCAAATTGTTGCAATTGTAAATTTTAAATAACATAAATTTCAGCAGCATATCAAAAGGACACAGCATCTTGCCTTCTGAGGCGCGCTTAGCAGGTATTTTACTGAATGAATGAAAACGAAGTCAGCTGATGTAGGCTCGCCGGCCTTCCCAACGTGGCCAATCACAAAGCGCCTGATTCTGTCACTCAGCGCAAACGCCCGCCTCTCTCTGCGGCTGCCTGGAAAACCAGGAGGAAAGGAATTTGCGGCCACAATTTCCTTGGATAGGGTTGAGGAGGGGACATGCGCAATGAGAGCTGATCGCCCTCCCCTGATCCTGGGCCCTCAGTCTTTCCTGTCAGGGCCAACTGGGAGGTTGCAAGGTCTTTGACCAGATACTTTTCACAGATTAGATAATTTCTGCGTTATCTCCCCATCCTGATTTTTCGTGTGAGGACAAAACTGTTATTCTCCTGTAACATTCAAAAGAATTGTGGAGGAAGTTATGTTTAAATGTGGCTATTATAATTAAAATTTATCCGGCATTGTGGAAGCCACTTTTGCTTTCCAACCTGTCTTTTCTATAATGTTCCGAATCGAAAATACTTGCCGTCCTTGTGCTAGTAATTTTCCAGTGCCAAGAAAACGCCACAGAAATGCGTTTTTCTTTCTGTCGCTTCAGCTATCTCGCACAGTGGGGAGCCATGATTCATCACCTGCCAATCACATTGTTTGCTTTCCTAGACTTCAAATAGCCTGCCCATTTTTGTTTGGGGCCCTTCTTGAAAGCCGTAACTTTTGGAACGGAGGCCATTTTTCTTTTGGGCAGACTGGGTGTGCTGCGGCTGGCCCTTGATTGGTGTGTTGCCGCCATCTTAAGTCCTGGCTCTGGCTTCAAGCCGACGGCGAAGCCGCCCGGATCATCTTGTGTTTGGGCGGTAGCTGTGTTTTCAAACGCGCGGGAGGCGCTGGGAAGCGGGAAATGAACATGAAATGTGAATCCCCAAAGCTCCTGAAGGTTGATTGGAGAAACTGCTGCGTCTTTAGTTGAGTTTCCACAGCCAGGTGCTTCTCCACAAGTGACTGGACAGTAACAAAACATATAAAAAGCACGAACCCAAACCCCGCAACCATCGTAGGTAAGAATGTGCACCTTCTAGCAACCTAAGATGTTCCTTCACTTGAACTGAACTGTTCGCCCATCTCTTCCCTCCCCTTTTTTTTTTTTTGCTTTGATTTTTGAGACTTTTCCGAATTCTTCTTCCTGTACTTCCATCTCTCTTCATTGTTTCTGAAAAGCTAAAAAGTTGTTAAACATCAGGGTGTGGAAACCTCGGCTTTAAAGTGAAAATATTTTTCAGGAGAATTCTCTTTTAGGACAAAATGGAGTTGAATGGATGGACCAAGTATTTCTATTAAATTATGACTGCTTGCATCCATATGTATAAATATAGTCCCGTTTCCTGACATTTTTGGGGTGTGACATAAATACAGATTTTGTTTGTGTAAATTTCCCATTCATTCATATATTCAGTGTGTTTATGGAATACCTAACGTGTGCCATAAAGATTCAACAGTTAACCAAAGTCTCACAGAGCTTATTCACCGTGACATCTACTAGGTTGGGACAAGTAACACAGTAGTCTGTGCTTCTTAGCACTGCTAGACTGTCCAAACAAATATTTGCTTTTTTCCTTTCCTTAATCCCCTTTTTACCTGAACTAGGTATGAAGTATATTGACACTTCTTGAATCTTAGACATAATGATATTTGTAAGCCAATTGGCTAATATTGCAACCAATATTCCAATGATTTAGGGCCGAGCTGCTCAAAGTATGGTCCACTGGGAGCTTGTTAGAAATGCAATTTCAGGCCTCATCCCAGAGCTACTGAATCAGAGTCTTCCTCAAGAAATGCACCTTAAAATTCAGGGAGCACTGATTCAGGGCATGGGCTAAAGATACAGCCTGCCTTTTTTCAACCTGTGCTTCTTAACCAGTTTAACAATGTATTATCAGTTTATTACGTTTTATTTTTATTTATTTATTTTTTGAGATAAAGTCTCACTTTGTTGCCTGGGCTAGAGTGCTGTGGCGTCAGCCTAGCTCACAGCAACCTCAAACTCCTGGGCTCAAGCAATCCTCCTGCCTCAGCCTCCCAAGTAGCTGGGATTACAGGCATGCGCCACCATGCCCGGCTAATTTTTTGAGTATTTGTTATTACATTTTAAATGCAGTATTTGGCATGTTTTTCTGTGCTTTCAGTCCATTGGCTTGATGTCATTGTGCCAATTTAGTATTGCAAAAAGGTGAAAGATTTTTTCATTTCAGTATGCTTTTATGTAACTTCTGTTATAACAATATCCAAAATGTAGAGTTTTTTTAAGTTCTAACAGCTGATTTACCCCCAGTTTGCATTTTCAAAAAAGTTACTATTCTTTTTCATATCCTGTATGCATATTTTTACTTTTTTTTTTTTTTTTTTTTTTGAGACAAAGTCTTGCTCTGTTGCCCAGGCTGGAGTGCAGTGGGGTCATCATAGCTCACTGCAACCTTTCTATTTTTTGTTCAGATAGGGTCTTGGTCTTGCTCTTGCTCTGGCCAGTCTCAAGCTCCTGGCCTCCAGTGATCCTCCCGCCTCGGCCTCCCAAGGTGCTAGGATTATAGCCATGAACCACTGCACCTGGCCTATTTTTAATAAAAGTTGAATTCAAAAGTTTACATGTGAGCTGGGCACAGTGGCTCCTTCCCGTAATCTCAGTTACTACAAAAGCTGAGGTGGGAGGATTGCTTGAGGCCAGGAGTTCAAGACCAACTTGGACAACATGGTGCAACTCCATCTCAAAAGATGAAAAAATTAGCCAGGCGTGGTAGTGTATGCCTGTAGTCCCAGCTACTTTGGAGATTGAGGCAGGATGATCACTTGAGCTCAGGAGTTTGCGGCTGCAGTGAGCTATGATTGTGCCACCGTCCCTCCAGCCTGGGCAACACAGTGAGACTGTCTCTTGGGAAAAAAACAGTAGTTTACGTCTGGACAGCAGTTCAATATTGACTTGGAAAACCTTGGGCCATGGTTTACCAAAGCTTTTTGTGGCATCTTCGGTGTCTTCCTTTAATGAGAAAACTAAATCCGGGTTCTCAGCCTTGGCTCACATGATAATCACCTGGGGAGGTTTTAAAACAGACTCCAGCCCTGTATCTGCAGAGATTGAGACCTTCTGGATGGAATTAAAGAAGCTGTAAGGAATATGAGAGAACAGAAATGGCTTTACATTTTTCATGTTGCTGTATGTTAGATTTTCTCTCCCTTGTGGTATTACTTAAAATAATTAGGATTTTGAGATAATGAAGAGAATTGATTGGGAATATAGTGAACCAGTTTCTTAGTAACTGATTAACTTGTGATTTATTTTTTTTTGTGTCCTTAGCAAGTTGTCCAGCCTTTCCGCCTCTCTTTTCTCCATCTATTAATTGGGAAAAGGAGAATGAAGGTCATTTGTTTTTTATTTAGTCTCATGTACATGTTGTGAATTGTAGTGAATACTTATATTCTGTGAGGGTGAGAAAGAATATTAATATTTTACAAGTGCAGTATTCATTGCTTCTGGTTTTCACATACTGTGTCTTATATTGTGTGTGGCAGTAGAGCATGATGGGTAAGGAAATGAAGTCTAGAGCTAGGCTCCCTTGGTTCAAATCCTAGCTCTACTTACAAGCCATGTGACCTTGAACAGATTACTTAACCCTTTGGTGCCTCAGTTTTCTCATCTGTAAAACAGGGCTGATGTGAAAATTAGATAAATTAATACAAGAAAAGTGCTTATAATAGTGCCTGGCACATAGTCATAGCTATGTAAATATTAACTATTGTTATTTCTGTTATATCTAAATCTTTGGGTTTTAAGGTTTTGTTCATGTATGCACATCACCAAGGAAAGGTGTTTCAGTTCTATGACTTTTCAGGATGTGCACCTGTTTGGAAAAGAAGGTAGTCTAAACACAATATACCAGGCCATGAAGATGCTTGTGTTTTTTTTTTAAAGTCTTTTTATTTTTAAACAGCTTTATTGAGGTATAATTGTCATACAGTAAATGACACATATTTAACGGGTACTACTTGTTATGTTTTACATTTATACACCAGTGAAACCATCACCACAGTCAAGATAAGGAATATATCCATCACCCCCAAAAGTTTCCTCTTGCTCCCTTGTAATCCCTCCAGCTGTCCTCTTCCAGGCAACCACTGATACATCACTGTAGATAAATTTGCATTTCCTAGGTTTTTATCTAACTGGAATCTTGCACTGCAAGCTTTTTTTGGGAGGATCTGGCTTCTTTCACTCATTATAATTATTTTAAGAGTTTTCATCTTTATTTTTGAGAGTATCAATAGTTCATTTGTTTTTAATTGCTGAGTAGTTAGTATCCCTTGTGTGGCTATGCTGTAATTTATCTACACTTTGACCAATTGATGGACATTCGGCTTGTTTTTATTTTCACAATGCTCATTTTCACATTACTGTGTTCTTTCTCAGCTTATTTGAATTAGGAAAAAAAATCTAATTATGTGGTGGCCAAGCCTTCTACACATACAGTGAAACCAAGAGGTGACAGTCATAAAACATGTTTGTTCTGAAACTTCGCTTTTCCTGTTGTGTAGTTTATGAATTGTTTTATGAATAAAACATATTGTGACTTTTTGAAAAATGCAAAATGCATGCTTTGACTTTTAAGTGGATTATTATCTCTTGATGTGTACATGTCTAATCATTTTAAGCTGTATTAAGTCTTGAAAGTCTATATATACTGCTTTTTAGAGATTGAGAACTGTAATTCATGCAGTTTCAGAAACCTACTCATTAGGTAGCAAAGCAGAGATTTATAAAGCCCAGCCTAAGATGTTGTCGAACTCCCTATTATAAGTAGATGGAAGGTACTACTTATAGTTTGAGTTGATACAAGTATATTTCTGGCCGGGGGCAGTGGCTCATACCTGTAATTCTAGCACTCTGGGTGGCCCAGGCTGGAGGATTGAGCTCAGGAGTTGGAGAGCAGCCTGAGCAAGAGTGTGACCCCGTCTGTACTAAAAATAGAAAAATTAGTCAGGCATCATGTGTGCACCTGTAGTCCCAGCTACACAGGAGGCTGAGGCAGGAGGATGGCTTGAGCCCAAGAGCTGGAGGTTGCAGTGAACTATGATGACACCAGTGCACTATAGTCCAGGTGACGGAACAAGACTCGGTCTCAAAAAAAAAGGGAAATTGAACCCTCCTCCTCACTCCCCACTTCCTAGAAAAAAATAAAGTACATTTCTAAAATCTTTTTTGCTTCTATTATGAAAAATCAGTTACTCATGTTTATTATAGTACTGACATTTTATGCTTTAATAAACTAGAGCTGGTTTAAAATTAGATTTAACTTACGTTAATTATAGGATAATATATAAAATATGGCTGTTACAATATTTTGGACATAGTTCATTTGTGTCATTGCTTTGATTTATTCTTCAGTTAGAAAACATTGGATTTTTTTGCATTTAAAAAATATTTTTAATTTCCATACAGTAACACTATTTACTCTTTGGGGTATAGTTTCATGAGTTTTGATCAGTGCATTGAGTTGTATATCCATTGAAATCAGGATATAGAGCAGTCCCATTACCTGCTGCTTTCTGTGGCCCCTGGTAGTACCCCTCACCCCTCCACCCTTAGCAACCAATGATCTATTTTCCATCATTACAGTTTTGCATTGAAAAGATTAGATTTTAAGACAATCACATTAACGATTATCAGAATTTTTTTTCCTGTGGTAAAGGTGACTAGAAAACAGTAGTTACCCAAGGGAGTCTTGGGTTATAAAGTGGATCGATTATGTGCTGTCTACTTGTGCCCTGTGTGTTTATATGATTCTGTTTAGCAGACTGAGCACCCACTGTGTATCAGACAGTGGGCCCAGTAATTACATATCAGATCTCATTTAATCCTCATTGGACCTGCGAGATAGAAACTGTTGTTATTGTTCTGTTTCATAGATAAAAAAAAAAAACCAGAGACCAGGCAAGCTGGCTCACACCTGTGATCCCAGCGCTTTGGGCGGCTGAGGTGGGAGGATCATTGGATCCCAGGAGTTTACGACCAGCCTGGGCAATGGGGCAAGACCCTGTCTCTACAAAAAAATTTTTAAAAAATTAGCCAGGCTTGGTGGCACTTGCCGGTAGTCCTAGTGATTTAGGAGGATGGGGCACTGCACTCCAGCCTGGGTGGCAGAGTAAGACCCTGTCTCAAAAAGAAAAAAAAAGAAAACCAGAGACCTAAAGGAGTTGAATAGCCTATCAATGAAGAAGCAGAATCTGAAGGGGTGTATATTACTAGAACTTGAGGACGTGACTGCACCAGGTGTGGGTGCCTATGTCTGCTTCTGACAGGGTATCAGATAAAAATTAGATGCTGCCAATGAGTGAAGCATCCCATACAGGGACTGGGATTTTCTGTGGGCACAACAGGATGAGGAGTCTCAGAGCTTGGGTCAGCCGACTGAGTTAAGGGTATAGAGTGACTGGAAGGTAGGACATTTCCACGGAATTAATCTTGGTAGAGGATTTCAATGTTTGACCTACATTTAATGACAAGGGAAAGATGAGAAAAAAAGTCTTGATTTTTTTTTTTTTTTTTTTTGGTCACTTGCATTATCCTCTTTCCATGGTTGGAGCTTACTTTTTTTTTTTTTTTTTGCGTTTGTTTTGTTTGTTACAAGCTGATTTTGGCATTCAAAATTACCATGTGAATAGTAGCAAAAGCTGATTCCTTTTTATACTACAGTTGCCTTTTCAAACTTTATCTAAGTTGTCAACAGTAGGACCTTTGCTCATTCATTATTTTTCCTTGGTCTTTTTGTTAAAGTTTGTGATTCCTTGCATGACATTGGTGGTTTTGGTGATACATCTAATGTGTGTGTTGGGGGCAGGGAGTGGCATAGCAGTGAAATGATTTCTCATTCTTGAGTTATAGTTGTAACTTCGGAAATTCTAGGGGCCCTTGTTGTTTTCTGTTTCTGCTCCCAAAGCTAATCAAAGTTTTTAAAGATGATAGAAAGAAACATAATAATTTTCTAGATAAAATTTGAAATCTGGAGATTAGAAGCCAAAAGTTGATTTCTGGTGTTTTTAATTGAAGTAGTTGCTTTCACTTGTGACACAGGCCAGCAGCCCTAAAAAGAAGACAAATGTGAATTTCAGAGTGCCTTAGATTTTCCCACAGAATAATCTAGAAGGTCACTGACTTTCTTTATTAGAGTTTATCTCTGCTTTGTATTTAAATGATAGGACAACCATGTGATATTTTTAAGTCTACTTCCATTCCTTCCCAAAATTAATTTTTTAAGGATCTTAGGATCTTTCCTTCCCCACTAACAATACACATGCACACATATTTTTGGTGGGGTCATACCCTAGCAGCGTCTCTTCTTTGTGAAAGAATGCCTGTTTGCAGGCCAGAGAGGGTGGGCCCAAGAATGCAGAATAGAGGATGAGACCTTAGTTGTAAGATTTATAATATGCTTCAACTTCTCAGCATGCTTATATAAATTGTATGCTTTCAGATATTTGGAAAATTGATCTTTTTGGATTGCCCTGAACTTCTTAAAAACAGACAACGAAATAAAAATGACACTGAATTTAGACTTGAACTGAAAGCTCTGGTAGCAAAGGCTTTTTAACATTTATGTTTTAAACTTTAGGCACTGAGCTTGCTGTTCCCTCTTGACAACAACTTTGAGAGCCTAAGAAAGTGATTTTTAAAGGTGCATACTTGCTTTGTGTGTGTGTGTATGTGTGTGTGCGCATTTGCTTTTTTTGTTTGTTAGAGACACAGTCTTGTTATGTTGCCCAGGCTGGCCTTGAACTCCCAGCCTCAAGTGATCCTCCTGCCTTGGCCTCCCAAAATGCTGGGATTACAGGAGTGAGCTACCATGTCCGGCTGACATTTGCTTTTTTGTGATCAATAAAAACAGGTATAGAAAAGCCTCAAGTTGTTCCCAGATTTAAAACTTAATGCAGAGGCTAATAATACCTTTTCCATTCAAATGAATATCAGAATGTCAGTATTTTAAAGGCAAAAAAATTTATGGTGGGAACGTCAGCCATCCTCTAATCTGTTGCTCTTTATTTTCAGTACTATAAATTCTAGGATCTTCTGGGTATGTATTTATACAAATTACAACCCTCAACTCTGGCTATATGATACCTATAACTTAAATATTATTTATTTATTGAAATAGGCCCATAGTACTTTTACCTCCTTTTATGAAGTCTTAATGTGGAATTTGGAATTTGGGGATAGTAAAGATAAATGGGTGTAAATCTAAAAAAATAATAAATTAACACAGTCCGATTTACTAACATCAGTGGAGCTAAGTCAGCAAACTTCTGATGAATTCCTGCACCATGTGCCAAGTATTAAAGAGGTCAGGAATGGACCCAATGCTCAGGAAGCTTGTAGCCAGGCTGAGGACCAGAGTTAGATAATTCAGGGAGCTAAGTGTGAGAGTGGAAGTGGTGCAGACATGGCCCAGAGAGGGAGCACTTCACCCGAGAGGTTCATAGAGGGCTCCCAGGAATAGGTGGCATGTGACTTGGGTCTCCCAGGATAACTCACCTTGGGAGAGAAAGGGCATCCCACATCAAAGCTTGCATGGGTAAAGGCAGGGAGAGCTGGAGGTGCAAGTTCAGGAACACGTGCCAGGAGTTGGTTCCGTGGAGGTGTTACAGACATAAAGTTACCTGCGCCATGAGGTAGAGGTGTGGGCAGGGGCACTGAGGAAAGGCCTGTGCTGTGGGAAATCCCAGGAAAGAGTTTTGAGTAGGGCACTCCTGCTCAGATACTTCTAGTGATGGGTTTGGGTATGGAGAAGTGCAAGGATGGAGACGGGAGGTACTTTCAAGAGGCTCTGGTTGTGGGAGCCCCTCGGGATAATGCCCTTTGGGGTCTGGACCTCCTGGCGTCACCATGTGTCTTAGTCTGCTTGGGCTGCTATAACAAAATACTTTAGACTGGGTAACTTATAAGCAATAGGAACTTATTGCTCACAGTTACGGAGAATAGGAAGTCCAAGATCAAGGTACCAGCAGATTCAGTGTCTGGTGAGGGCTTGCTCTCTGCTTCAAAGATGGTGCCTTTTTCCTGGATCCTCACATAGGGGAAGGGGGCTGGGGAGCTCACTTGAGCCTCTTTTTAAGGGCATTGATCCCATTCATGGGGACGGAGCCCTCATTATTTATCACTTCCCAGAGGCTCTACCTCTTAATACTATCACATTGGGTATTAAGTTCCAACTCATAAATTTGGGGGAGATACCAACACCATAGCACCATGCAGTAATTTTTCCTTCTTGCAGAAAGATGGAAACCATCCATGGGGGCAGATGGGACCATCCATGACTGTCATCTTTCTGTCCCGCATGATAGGCTATGTGCCTGTAGTAAGGGAAGGGAGCATGTACCCTCCACAGATTCTCTGTTAAATGGTTCTTCTGTCTGCAGACATCGCATGTCTCAGGTTTTATAAAACGGTAGTGAGGGACGTGCCCCTCAGCTCTCCAGGGGAGGGCAGATATTCCTGATTGGATGTTGCACAGTGGTTGTCAAGGCGTAAGTAACCGAAGGGATCAGGAGACTCTCCCTCCACCAATACTTCCCTTCTACACGCACACACAGCCTTCCTGGAGGCTGCGTGACAGAGGGACCTTACTCTGGGCACCACCTTTGCCCATTTTTCTATTGGATTGTTTTATTTTGGGTACACATCCTCTCCTTTGTTGGTTATGTGTCTTGCATATATCTTCTCCCAGTTTATAATGCTACTCGCCCCATTTCTTTATGGTGTATTTCTATGAACATAAGTTTTAATTTTTCTTAACCTTTTATTTTGAAATAATTACGGATTCACAGGAAGTTGTAAAAAATGCACAGGCAGGTACCCTTCACTCAGTTTCCCCCAATGGTAACATCTTGCATAACTATAGTACAAATATGAAACCCAGAAAATTGACATTAACTTAATAATCCAGAGTTTATTAGCTTTAACTCTGAAGTTTTACAGGCATTTATTTAGTTTTCTAAAATTTTATCATATGTGAATATTCATGTAACCAACTTCACAATCAAGCTATAAAACTGTCCCATCACTGCAGTCTCCCTCCTGCCACCTTTTTATAGCCACATGCCCTCCCCTATCTGTAACCCCTCAGCAGCCTCTAATCTGTTCTTCATATCTATAATTTTCTTTCAAGAATGTTATATAAATGGAATCATACAATTTGTAACTTTTTGAGATTGCCTTTTTTTCCCCCACTCAACCTAAGTCCCTTAAGATCTGTCCAAATTGTTGCATATATCAGTAGTTTATTCTTTCGCATTACTGAGTAATGTCCCATGGTGTAAATGTACCACAGTTTTTAATGATTCACTCATTGAAGGATATCTGGGTTGTTTCCAGTTTTGGGCTATTAAGAATAACGTTGCTATGAACATTTGTGTACAGGTTTTTATGTGAGCCTAAGTTTTCATTTCCCTGGGTAAATTCTCAGGAGTGCAGTTTTTGGTTTGTGTGGTAAGTGCATGTTTAGATTTTTATAAGAAACTACCAATCTCTTTTCCAGAGTGGCTGTACCGATTTTACAGTCCCACCAGCAATATGTGAAGGATGTATTTTGTCTGCATCCTCCCCAGCGTTTGGTGTTATCACTATTTATTTGCCAATGTAATAATATTGCATTGTGATTTTGTTTTCCCTGATGGCTAATGATGTTCAGCATCTTTTCCTATGCATATTTGCCATCCGTATATTTTCTCTGGTGAAATATCTATTTAAGTCTTGCTTTTTTAAAATTCTAAAATTTTTAGATATTATGGGTACATAATAGTTGTGTATCTTTATAGGGTACATGTGATGTTTTGATACAGGCATACAGTGTGAATTAGTCAAACCAGGGGGATTGGGGTATCCATCACCTCCGGCGTTTATCATTTCTTTGTGTTAGCAACATTCCAATTCTACTCTTTTAGTTATTTTAAAGTATACCCTAACTTGTTGATTGTAGACACTTTGTTATGCTATCAAATATTGTTCATTCTATCTAACTATCTGACTATATTTTTGTATCTATTAACCATCCCAACTTCATCCCCCCTCCCCAGTACCCTTCCTACCCTCTGGTAACCATTATTCTACTTTCTGTCTCCATGATATCAATTGTTTTAATATTTAGCCCCGCCATATAAGTGAGAACATGTGAGATCTGTCTTTCTGTGCTTATTTCACTTAACATAATGCTCTTCAGTTCCATCCACATTGTTGCAAATGGCAGGATTTCATTCTTTTTGTGGCTATATAATATTCCATTTTGTGTACGTACCACAATTTCTTTATCCATTCACCCATTGATGGACACTTAGGTTGAGTCCAAATCTTGGCTATTGTGGATAGTGTTGCAGTACTTGGAGTGCAGGTATCTTTTCAATATACTGAATTCCATTCCTCTGGGTATATAACTAGCAGTGGGATTGCTGAGTCATATAATAGGTCTGTTTTTAGTTTTTGAGGAACTTCTGAACCATTCTTCATAGTGGTTGCTCTAATTTACATTCCCACCAACAGTATACGAGTGTTCTCCTTTCCCTACATCCTTGCTAGCTTCGTTATTGCCTGTCTTTTTGATAAAAGCTATTTTAACTGGGGTGAAATGATATCTCATTATGGTTTTGATTTGCATTTCTCTGATGACAAACGATCTTGAGCATTTTTTCATATACCTGTTACCCACTTTTATGTCTTATTTTGAGAAATGTCTGTCAGAACCTTTGCCCATTTTTTAAATCGGATTATTTGATTTCTAACAAGTTGTTGTTAGAGCTCCTTTATATATTCTAATTATTAATCCCTTGTTAGGTAGTTTACAAATATTTTGTCCCATTCTGTGGGTTTTCTCTTCACTTTGTTGATCGTTTCCTTTGCTGTTCAGAGGCTCTTTAGCTTGATGTGATCCCTTATAATTGAGTTTTAAGAGTTCTTTATATATTCTATATATAAATCCTTTGTTGGATGTGGATTGCAAATGTTTTCTCCCAGTTTGTAGGGAAATTTTAATTTTAATGTGGCCAGATCTACCATGCTTTTTCTTTATGGTTTGTACTTTGTGTGTCTATTTAAAAAATTCCTTCCTTTTTATTCTGAAATCATAAAAATATTTACTGAAAGGTTTATAGTGTTCCACATTTGAGTTTTTACCCCACCTGTAAGTGATTTTTGTGTGATTTGTAAGGTAGTGGTGCAATTTTATTTTTTTCCAAATGGATATAATCAGTTGTTCAACCACAATTTATTAAATGAGTAGTCTCTTCATTTTCCACTAATTTGCGCAGCTGCTCCTGTCAACATCATTTCTGTAAATGCACGGGTTTGCTTCTGGGTGTGTAGTCTGTCCCTTCTGTTTGTCTACCCCTTTGCCAGTGCATTAGTTTATTTACTGTAGCATTGTGGTAGTTTTGCTATGTTGAACTACAAGTAGTTTGTAAGACAAACTCCCTCCTTTGTTTTTATTTTTGTTTTTTTTCCCCTCATCTAGAAGTGTCTTGGTCCTTTTTGTCCTTCCTCAGGTTTCCTGTTCAAGATTTTGGAATTGCATTAAGTTAGTAAATCAATTTGAGGAATTTTTGCATGATCATGATACTGTTTATTTCTAGGTACTTTTTATTTGTGGATGCTCGTTTAAATTATATTTTAGATTCTACATTTCCTACCCATTTCAAAGAAATTACTTCTAATGGTTCATCATTAAAGATGTTTGCTCAGTATTTTTTTTAGATTAAGAAATTCCTATTTTTAGATTTCTAATGTTTTTCTGTACTTTTTTCCTGCCACTATGAAAATGATCGGCCAGATGCGGTGGCTCACGCCTGTAATCCTAGCATTCTGGGAGGCCAAGGCGGGTGGATTGCTCAAGGTCAGGAGTTCGAAACCAGCCTGAGCAAGAGCAAGATCCCGTCTCTACTAAAAATAGAAAGAAATTAATTGGCCAAGTAAAAATAGATAGAAAAAATTAGCTGGGCATGGTGGCACATGCCTGTAGTCCCAGCTACTCAGGGGGCTGAGGCAGAAGGATTGCCTGAGCCTAGGAGTTTGAGGTTGCTGTGAACTAGGCTGATGCCATGGCACTCAGTCTAGCCCGGGCAACAAAGTGAGACTCTGTCTCAAAAAAAAAAAAAAAAAAAAGAGAAAACAATAATTTTAATAAAAAATTAGAAACATTGAGAATTAAATTGTTTTATTTCTTTGTAGAAAATTTACGGAGAGTAGTTTGAACACCATTTGCTATCTTCTTGTCATAGAAGTTACAACAGGGAGTGAGTGTCTTTTCTATGCCTTGGCAAATTGCCATATTCCTTTCTAAGTTTTTATCAACTTCCAAAGTTTTTATCCTTTGCACTTTCAATGTCATGAAATATCTCCAAGAATTTCTTTAATGTGAAATTTTTGCTGGCATCACTTCCTCTAGGATATCTTCAACCTTTTCATCACAACCACATTTCTCATTTATGTCAGTAAGTTCATCTTCACAAAGTTCCTCTGGCTGTGTGTATACAGAGTCTATCCAGTGGCAGCAGTGTAACATTCCTACAGTCATCTGTTTCTCCTGTAACTCTACTGATATTCTATTTGAATTTCACTTTCCTGCACTTTTCATTTTTGTTGCACAATTTTCTCTTTCACTGATCACCGAGAGATAAGGAGGCAACACAATTACATGCTTTGCTGTCTGCATGTAAACTCAGTAACCGATACACAATGACCAGCCACCCACAGTCTGTGAAAGAAGTGACATGACTGGTCACTGATCATGCTCCATGTGTGTTATTTACATAGGGATTTGTGGACTGAAGAACTACTAGTGAAGTTTGTACCTTATGCAATTATTCACATTAATATACCACTGTATTTGAATGGCGATGTTGGGGGACTGATGTTATTTAACTAAACCTCAGTAACTGAAATTCACGCATATCAGAAACATGCAAAGCAAGGACTATTTATTTATTTATTTATTTGTGACACGGTCTTGCTATGTTACCCAGCCTGGAGTGCAGTGGCTATTTATAGGCTCAATCGCAGCACACTGCAGCTTTGAACTTGTGGGCACTAGCAATCCTCCCATCCTCCCTGAGTAGCTGGCTAGTAAGGACTATTTATACTCAGTAGATTGAGACTTAGTGTCCCTCAGATACTGCAAAAGATGTTCAGATGAAAAGAGCAAGCTTGGAGATCCCAAGGCTGAAAATAAGCATCCAAGATTCAGTTAAAGAAGGACTCTGTAGTCTGATTCACCAGAGGACAGTAACGTTTTGGATCTGTGCAGCACATTTCATCTAAGGAACTCAAAGCATTTCCCATTTATTATCTAATTCAGCCCTTGTGGCAGGGAGGTAAGGAGCTGGCACTGACATACTCATCTTATGGGTAGAGAAACCGAGATGCAAAAAGTTAAATATAGCTTTAAGAAGAAACTGTTCTGAATGTCTTGGATAGGTAGACTCTTTCTCCAGCTATACCATGTTCTTTTTTTTTTTTTTTTTCCCAATATCACTGAAGATGACTATACCAGACTCTATAGTCTGTCTTGATCTTATGGAGAAGTTTCATAAGGATCCTCTATGTGTGACTTGCCCTGATTCACAGCTTGCCAAATTGTACCTGAGATTCTCAGTGATGCAGGCAGAGATGAACTAAGGTCTTTCCATCCATTAGTCATGTGTCTTTATAATGGCTTTTATTGTCTATTATTATAATAACCATGAGAAAAATTCCAATTCCCCCCACCCCATCTTCCAGGAAACAGAAACGTCTATTTAGTACCAAGTATATGAATAGCATTATTACAAGGTAGTGGTTCTAGATAAACATAACTAAAACAGGCTGGGCATGGTAGCCCACACCTGTAATCCTAACACTTTGGAAGGCCAAGGCAGGAGCATCACTTGAGATCAGGAGTTCAAGACCAGCCTGAGCAACATAGCAGGACCTCATCTCTACAAGAAATAGAAAATTAGCCAGGTGTGGTGGAGCACACCTGTAGTCTCAGCTACTTGGCAGGCAGATCACTTGAGCCCAGAAGGTTGAGGTTGCAGTGGACTATGATCACACCACTGCCCTGATGCCTGAGCAACAAAGCAAGACCCTGTCCCCAAAATAAAGAGGTTAATTTTTTTTTCTTTTGAGACAGAGTCTCACTCTGTTGCCCGGGCTATAGTGCCGTGGCATCAGCCTAGCTCACAACAACCTCAAATTCCAGTGCTCAAGCGATCCTCTGCTTCAGCCTCCTGAGTAGCTGGGACTACAGTCATGTGCCACTATGCCTGGCTAATTTTTTCTATATATTTTTAGTTGGCCAATTAATTTCTTTATTTTTTTAGTAGAGACAGGGTCTCGCTTTTGCTCAGGCTGGTTTCAGACTCCTGATCTTGAGTGATCCTCCCGCTTCAGCCTTCCAGAGTGCTAGGATTACAGGCGTGAGCCACCGTGCCCAGCCTACGAAGTACTTTTAAACCTCTTTCTAAAGAGGTAACGTTAAACTGTAGCTTTGGCCATCAAACATTATGGCTCAGTTTCTTGCAAAAACAGGTAATTTCAAGGGGGAAAAAAGGCTTCCTTCCGTCTGGTTCCACTCAGGGGTTAAAAACAACAATAATAAGCCGGGCGTGGTGGCTCACGCCTGTAATCCTAGCACTCTGGGAGGCTGAGGCGGGCGGATCGCTCAAGGTCAGGAGTTCAAAACCAGCCTGAGCAAGAGTGATACCCAGTCTCTACTATAAATAGAAAGAAAGAAATTAATTGGCCAACTAAAGATATATATAGAAAAAATGAGCCGGGCATGGTAGCGCATGCCTGTAGTCCCAGCTACTCGAGAGGCTGAGGCAGAAGGACTGCTTGAGCCCAGGAGTTTGAGGTTGCTGTGAGCTAGGCTGACAACATGGCACTCTAGCCCGGGCAAGAGTGAGACTCTGTCTCAAAAAAAAAAAAAAAAAAAAAGAATCTAGAGCATCTATACTAGGTCACACTTAAAGACCTAGAAGGCCATAGGCTCCCAGCCCTGTCCTAGAGTATCTACAAACAATCTACTACAGTCAATTTCATTCTTAAAATGGCATAGTATTAAAAGCTTTACCTTAAAGATCAAGAATGGAAAGGGTAATACTGATTACCCTTAATATTAATTACCCTTTCCATTCTACTCTTTACTCGAAGCCCTAGCCAGTATAATATAGCAAAAAAAATAAAAAATAAAGCTGCATTATTCATAAATCACATTTATATAAGTAGACAATCCTAGGATTAAAATTAGATATAAAGTATCAGATTTTAAAAGTTAATTCAGCAATGTTGGTGCAATGTATATGTCGGAAGAGGCAATGCACCATGGGCCCTGAATGTTGCTGTATGTATACAATGGGTATGCCAAGAATACAAGCCCCTGAACACTCTTTACCTAGGCCATCTCTCAGGGTTAGGTTTGCAGCAAGCAACCTTGAGAGGAGGCAGTATCTCTTCCCAGGCAAAGTATGCTTGCTTTTACTTACAATAAAAATCAGTGAATCCCTCAAGCTCAATGTTTCTTGGCTGAGATGCAAACCCACTGCATGAGTAGCATGCATCTGGTCCTGTGACACCTGGGAGTAAAGGGGAACTGACACAAAAAGTATGCTGATATTCATATTGCTTGCTATGTTGTGGATAATATGGTCATTTTTCTCTGACTCAGAAGTCCTGTATCTTCTGCCAACACCCATGACCCAGTCGGAGGGTAACTTGTTAGCTTACAAGTAAGGTAAAATCCTAAACCCTTCAAAGACACTGACAGTCTATTTATGCAAATTAACTGTATTTCTATATATCAACAACTATAAGATGAAAAAATTCGAAAGCCATTCACAATAGAATAAAAATGTCAAGAAATAGTTCTAATAAAAAGTGTGTAAGACCTCTACACAGAAAAATCCATGGCATTAATAAAAGAAATTAAATTGCAAAAAATAGAATAATATACCACAATCATGGATTGAAAGGCTTGATAATATAAATGTGTCAAGAGAACTCAAACTGATCTATAGAATCAATCGAAATCAGAACAGGTTAATGAGAACAGGAACATGTGGAAACTGACAAGACGCTTCTAAAATTTACATGGAGATGAGCCAGATATCAAGATTAATTACAAAGTTACAGTATTGAAAAAGGGGTGGTATTACTGTAAGGAAAGATAAAATATGTCATTGGAACAAAGTCCAGAAACCAACCCATAAATGTATGGTCAACTGACTTATGACACTGAGGACAATGCAATGAAGTAAAGGAAAGGATAGCCTTTAAAAAAAATGGTGCTAGATAATTTAGATATCCATGTAGGGATAAACAAATAAAATGATGATCCTTATTTCACACAATACAGAAAAACTCCAGATGGTCTATAGATATAAATGTAAAGGATAAAAGAATAAAGCTTTCAAACACACACAGAGGAAGCCTTCATGTCAGTGTAATAGGCTATTTTCCTAAGAAAGGAAATACAGAGTACATTAAAAAATTGTATTCATCAAAAGATACCTTCAAGAATGAGAAGACACAGAGGAGAAGTTATTTGCAATAAATATATTCAACAAAGAAAAATATGAAGAACTACAAGTTACAAAGAAGAAGCTAATCCATAGAGAAAGTGGACAAAGATTGGAATAGGCATTGCACCAAAGATGATATCCAAATGATTAATAATGAACAGGAGTCAGATTCCATTAGCAATCAAGGAAAGGCAACTTACAACCACATGGGATAAAATTACTCATTCACTGAAGCCTAAAATTAGAAGACTATCAATACCAAGCATTGGTGATCATGTAAAATAATTGGAACACTCATACATTGCTGGTGAGAATGTAAATTAGTATAACTACTTGGAAGACTGCTTGGCTGTACATATTAACAGTATAGTTAATTCAACCATGGAGTATATACCCAATAGAGATGAATAATATAAGAAAGAACAGTACAATTAGGCTGGTGGCTCACGCCTGTAATCCTAGCATTTTGGGAGGCCAAGATGGGAGGATCACTTGAGGCTAGTTCAAGACCAGCCTGAACAAGAGCGAGATCTCATCTCTACAAAAAAAAAGAAAAAATTAGCCAGGCATGGTGTCGTCTGCCTGTAGTCCCAGCTACTCAGGAGGCTGAGGCAGGAGGATAACCTGAGCCCAGCCAGGGGTTTGAGGTTGCAATAAGCTATGATTTTGCCACTGTACTCAGGCCAGGGTGACAGAGTGAGACCCTGTCTTAAAAAAATAAACAGTAGAATTAATTGTAATAGGCAAAAACCAGAAATAACTTACATGTTCATCAGTGGTAGAACAGATTAATAAAATTGAGTACTGGTAGATATTTATACAATGGAACACTACATAGATTTAAGAATCTGATATATTTCTACAGACAAAAACATGGATCAATCTTACAAACATACGCTTATCAAAAAAATACATAATATGACTTGATTTATACACGTTTAAAAACTGTCTCTAGATACCATTCTGTTTTAGACAAGTCTCATCTATGCTGTTAGAAGTTGTTAGAGTGGTTATTTTGGCGCAATGGGTATGATTAGAGGTAGCACAGGGAGGCCTACTGGGCTAATATTTCACTTTTTTTTTTTTTTTTTTTTTTTTGAGACAGAGTCTCACTCTGTTTCCCGGGCTAGAGTGAGTGCCATGGCGTCAGCCTAGCTCACAGCAACCTCAAACTCCTGGGCTCAAGCAATCCTTCTGCCTCAGCCTCCCAAGTAGCTAGGGCCACAGGCATGTGCCACCATGCCCGGCTAATTTTTTCTATATGTTTTTAGTTGGCCAATTAATTTCTTTCTATTTATAGTA
>CAUYRT010039926.1:0-26861 GCA_963574885.1 Lepilemur ruficaudatus
GCAGCTGGGGGTTGGTAGAATATGAAACTAAACAGAAACCAAAGCAAGGAGGGCCTCATATGCCATGTGTATCAGTCGGGGCTCTTAGTTCCAAACAACAGCATACCTTCTGGATGATTTAGGCAGAAGGGAAATTCATTAGACGACAGTGTGGGAATGTCCCCATGCAGGAATTCCTTCCCAGCATTCTCAAGAAGTTTGTTTTCCAAATCACAGATCTTAAGAGAAATTGAGAAATTGAAAAAATCAAAAAGGTTTATAATTCTCTGTTGAGAATGAAAGCATGACAACAGTGGTTTGAAAGAATCCAATGGCATGAAGTTAAAGGAAGAGGAGGAAACTAATGCAAGGGGTAGCTGTTGCCATGTTCATGGCCCTGCCTGCTACTAACAGTGAGCTATTTTTATATGCAGATTGAATAGTAATAAGTTTATATTTATAGTATACTTTGTGCAAATCCTAAGTTAGAGAGCAAAATAAATCTTCAAATCAGCAATTTTGACACATAATCTGTATAGTATAACCTGCTAAATCAAAATGTTAATATTATTTGAGCATTTTCCAGTGTTTCAATATTCAATGTAGTCTGTAGTTCTTTGTAAATACTATTAAAATTGATACTTTAATGATTAAACCACTTTTAATGATTTCTTCACTTTTTAGATATTCAGGATTATCTAAAAGCTGATAATACTGAATATCTAAAAAGTGGAGAATATTGGTTTTCTATAGTCACATAATTATAATAACTTAGTGACACAAAATAATACAAGTATATTATCACACAACTTCCATGAGTCAGAATTCCAGGTACAAAGTTAGAAGGGTTCTCTGGTCAGGGTCTTATAAGGGTGAAATCAAGGTGTTGGTTATACTGCATTCTCACCTGGACCATGGGATCCTCTTCCAAATTCATTTAAATTATTAGAAGAATTCATTTCCTTGCAGTTGTATTATAGAACTAAAGTCCCCATTTTCTTGTTGGCTGTCAGCCATTGGTTATGCTCAGCTTCTAGGAGCCCACCTCAAGTTCCAACCAAATGGCCCTCTCACAACCTAGCAGCTTAGTTCTTCAAAGGCAGCAAGAGTCTCTTAGTTATAATCTCTCTGGCTTTTTTTTTAAGAGTTCACTTGGTTGGGCCAGGTCCACCAAGGATAATCTCCTTTTTGATTAACTCAAAGCCAACTGGTTAGGGACCTTAATTATATCTGAAAAATCCCTTCTGCCATACAATGTAACATAATCATGGGGAGTGATATCCCACCACATTCACAGGCCCTGCTCATACTCAAAGGGAGAGAATTATACAGGGCATGTACACCAGGAAGCAGGAATCTTAGAGGCCATTGCAGAATTCTGTCTACCACAATGAGTAAAATACAGAAAGAATGTTGGAAGTCTTGTTGTTGTTATTGTTGTTGTTTTTGGAAGCATTTTAAGAATTATTTATGATTGAGAGAATTTCCAAGAATTCCTTGGAATTCCAATTCATTGTTCCCAAATCTCAAAGATTAATATCTGTTGCAAATTTGAAAATAATAGTGAGTGCCAACGAGACAGGCTAATATTTAGGAACAAGGCCCAAAACTTTACTACAGAACTTGAGTGATGATAAAACCACCACTGGCTGCTGCCATGGAGAATTAAATGTCAACATCTCAAATACATTTCAGACACTATCGCCTCCAGCACAAGTTCATCAGGTTTAGTGTCAGGAACTTGAGTTTGCAACCATTACCACCACAAAAACTCCAGCCAAATGGGACTTCTGCACATAGCCTATGTCCTCAAGTTACTCACTCTCTATTAGAAATCTCTTGTGAATGAGCATGACTGATGGAGCATAGTCACATGTGTCTGTACTAGCTGCAAAGGATGTGAGTTCTGCCTTCTACTTTTAGGAAATAGGAATTTACCCTTGCATAAAAAGGATACACAGAGGATGGGAGGCACAAATATGAGTACTACTATTATTTAGGGGTGGACTCTAGCAGAATCAAAGTCAGTTTTCCGGTCACAGTCAGATTTTATCTGGGAAGAAGACCCTGAGATACATGGAGGATGTTTTTATCAATGAGCACCCTTGGGATCAACATCTGTAGAAGGGAAGAGAAGAAAGTTGGATTGTGCAGAAGAAGGGTGACCTGAGAAGAAGGCCCAACAACAGCTTCAGCCAATCCTAAAATGATCAAGGAAATCATTAAGAGCATCTCAACTTTCATCCTAAGTGTATTAAATATGCCTGAAGACCACTTCTGAAAGGCATGTATCACTTAATTCCTTCAGAAAGATCTTTAGAAACCACATGTTCAAAGATTTTTGATCACAATTGATAAGAATCAAACCAAGTCTTTAAAAGAGGGGAAGCACTAAAAGTTAATCAGGTTGTTAAAAGAGGAGGAACATTGACAGTAGCACCAACCATCCAGAAAGACTCCAAGGGTGTGACTTTGGAAGAGACAATGAACAGGTTGACTGATACTTGTCATGTGCCCTCAGCACTACCTGCAGCTGGAGCAATATAGTCTTTATTTAAGGGATATCTGGGTGGAACATCAAAGTATCCTCCGTATCCCATCTGTTGTTTCTGATACTAAATTTGGTTATATGCTTTTCCCTCAATCTTCCAGTCATAACTGAGACAGGCTGTACTATTTAAGAAGATTGTCAAAAAGTCCCATGTTCACATTCCTTCCACACTCATTTCTTCCAAAGCCAGTCATAACATACAAGTATAGAACAATCTAAATCCACAATGAAGAAATGAGTATCTCTTTATTACAAAAAAGCTACAAAAATGCCCTACTAAAGTGCCCCATTTATTAATATATATTTTATATAATTTACATTTAATGACAGAATCCAAGTTATTTTTAAAGTAAATACAATTAAGGTTACTTCACGGCATTTAATTTTTTCTAAAAAAATGAGCACTCATTTTATAACTACAAAACAAAAAGGTTCATTCACTTTTGCTTTCCTCTTATCACAAGAACAAAAGGACAGCATACCCCAAAGTTTTCCTATTTTACTACATCTAAATGTCAGCTTTTATGATATTGATTTACTGAGGATTCAAAATATATATGTTAGGATTCAGTGTTACCCAGAATTATCTCCCTATGAGCATAAGTAGTATGTAAATTAGACTTGAGAAAATCATACAGAATGCATTATATTATAAAAGGTCAAAGAGATTAGAGTGACTATAACAAACACTGATAAGAAGAATAATGGCTATCCAGCACAGCCACTATAGTTTCTAAAAAACCAAACAAAATATATGGGAAAATATTCAAAGAATTTGTATGAGAAAATACTACAAAATGACGGATCTGAATGTACCTGATCTGGCTCCCGCACACACTCTGCCCAGTCCCATCACCTCTCTGATTTCAGCTATGCCCCTTGTTCTCTCAGCTTCAGCCATTTCAACCTTTTTGGAAGTCCTCAAATACAGTAGGGGCAATCCTTTTATACAGCCTTGTCACAGCTTTCTTTCTGCCTAGAACACTGTCTCCTCACAAATCCTTATACCCGAACGCTTTTTTTATTATACGCATTCCTCAAATGTCACCTTCCAAATGAGGTCTATGCTGACCATACTTTTTAATACAGCAACTTTCTCTCTGCAACCTCATGCAATTTGAACCTCCTTTATCCTGCTCCATGGTTTCTTTTTCCATCAATCCTAGTGCTTTCAAACTTACCAAATATTTACTTATTTATTCACTCATTATGTTATTGTTTATTGGCCGTCTCCCTTACAAGAATGTATACTCCACAGAGGCAAGGATCTGTATTTCATTCATTGATGTATGTATCCTAAGCAGCTAGAGGGTATTCAATAAATATTTGTTGAATTTAATTCAATTGACTTAAAAAAATAGGTCAACATGTTACAAGAAAAAAAATAGAGTACAAAAAAGATACATCTTAATAAATTAAATATCATGGGATAAAAAATGGAAACCTTCAAATATCTAAGCAGAAGAACCCAAATAAAAAGAAGAAATTATTTACAAAAGAATAAAAAATATCAAGATGACATTAGACCCCGTTTCGGTAATATTGGATGCTTACAGTGAAAGAGTTATGTACGAAGGGGGGACCAGAAAAAGTTATAATTCAAGAATTCTATGTCAGTCCAGTATTTTTCAATGTAAAAGCAAGAAAACTTTCTCAAGTATATACTTAATTCTGATACAGTAAAAGACACAGAATGTGAAAGATACTGTTCAAAATGTTAGAAAGTGGCCACCTCCTAGTATTAGAGCAATAGGAAACCTTTCTTTCTGCCTCATCTTAATGTCCTGTATCTGGCAAACTCTCTATAGTGCACATGCAATAATTCTGAGATGCTATATCTCATTATAAAAATTTCAACGTAATACATGAAGTTGCTTAAAAACAGTAAAAGTAACCAAAATTCTAATATATAAGTCTCAAGTTTCAACAATGTCCAATGTGTTCATAATCCAATACATTTTCCACTCATTTGCTAAAGACCCTTCTGTTCAGTAGATGTCTTACTGCCTCTTTCACATCCTTGTTTCTGAGGCTATAGATTAAAGGATTCATCATGGGGGTCATCACTCCATAGAACATGGATATAAGTTTGTCAGTAGCATTCAAGTCATCTGAATTAAGTGTCTTCTTAGACTTGGGCTTCATGTACATGAAGAGGATGGTCCCATAGAATATTATCACCACAGTCAGATGGGCTGAGCAGGTAGAGAAGGCTTTGCTTCTCCCTTCAGAAGAGCGGATCTTGAGGATGCTGGCAATGATTAATGAGTAAGAGATGACAATCAAGAGCAGTGGCATCAATGTGAACAGTGTCGTGGCCACAAGCATGATGAACTCATTGCCTGAGATGTCAGCACAGGCCATCTTCATGACAGCCAGAATTTCACAGGAGAAATGATTGATGACGCTATTCCTACAGAAAGGCAATTGTACCACAAATGCAGTTTGTATGGCAGAGTTGACAACCCCTGCAAACCAGGACCCAGCTGCCATGGGCACATAGGCATTCTTGCTCATGACGATGGGATATCTCAGAGGGTTGCAGATGGCCACATAGCGGTCAAAGGCCATCATGCCCAGGAGCACGCACTCTGTCGTTCCCATGGCCAAGCCAAGGAACATCTGCACTGCACAGCCAGAGAAGGAAATGGTCTTTCTCTCTGAGAGGAAGCTCACCAGCGTAGAGGGAATGGAGGTGGTGGTGTAGCAGATGTCCAAGAAGGAGAGGTTGCTCAGGAAAAAGTACATAGGGGTGTGAAGGTGAGAGTCCAAGATGCTGATTAAAATGAGAGTACCATTGCCCAGAAGGATGATCACATACATTACAAAGATTAGCACAAAAAAGACTAACTCAAGCCTTGGATAACCAGAAAGCCCCTTCAGAAAAAATTCCACCAAAATGGTTTGGTTTTCCCATTCCATTTTACTGTTCTATTTTGCCTGTAACAAGTCAAAGAATTTTTAAATACACATAATCTCTACTATGGTAAGTCCAAGTTTACCAATGCATCAGTATAACAATTTGCCATGAACCCAGTAAGATTATGGAAGAAAAAAAATAGAGAAGGTGAGGAAAGGTGAAAATGGAATGGAACAAAAGAAATAAACAACGTAGGAAGAGAAGTATAAGGGAAAATCTGTGGTATTGATCAATCACTCTGGACCAGGAACTTTGTGATTTTTTTCCATGTATTATCTCATTTAATCCCTACAATATTATCATTTTAAAGATAACGAAACCTAAAGTGAGAGAGTTAAGCCTAAAGTCATAATATGTAGCACAGCTTATGTTCAAACTCAAGCCTGCACACTTGTGGCCCATACTTACCTAAAGTTTTTCTATGAATTATAAAAGCAATACAAAATGTATTACATAAGAGATTTGGTAGGTTACTTTAAAAAGTTAGCTTGACTCCCAGGTCAGGAGAATTCAGCAGTAACCCAGATGTATTCAAACACTGAAAGAAGTGTGTCAATCTGAAAGAAGAATAATCGGAAATGAACCCACACCAACCAGCATTTATTGAGCACCTGATTATCAAAAAAACATGTGCAATTCATATAAAGATCTATAATCTGAAATCTTATTAAAGTATAAGCACCTTTCTATTGGTGGGGGCTAGAATAATTTCTTTTAATTTTGCTTTTTAAAATTACCATATAATTAAATATCATACCATAAACTGATTTTTATCTTTTAGTGTACAGTTCTGTGAGTTTTAAAACATGTATAGATTCATATAACTACCATCTTAACCAGAACACCAAATTCTTCTATCACCCCAAAACACTCCTTCATGCTATGTGTTTTTAGTACTCTCTTCCACCTACCCATAAATCCTGGCAACCACTACTATGTGCCCTGTCCATATAGTTTACCTTTACCAGAATGTCATACAGATGGAATCATGTGAACCATTGTAGTTGGGCTTCTTTCACTCAGCACAAAGCCTCTGAGATCCATTCAGGTTGCTATTGTGGAATAATATTCCATGGATGGATATACTTCATTTTGCCTTATCCATTCACCTTTTGAAGGACATATAGACTATTTCTAGTTTTTGGCAATTGTGAATAGAGCTACTGTAAATTTTAATGAGTTGGGAGGCTGAGGCAGAAGGATCACTGTGGCCAGGAGTTTAAGCAACATGGTTAGGCCCCTATCTCTACAAAACACAAATAGAAAAACTAGCCAATCATGGTGGCATCTGCCTATAGTCTCAGCTACGCAGGAGGCTGAGGCAGGAAGATCACGTGAGCCCAGGAGTTTGAGTTTGCAGTGAGCTATGATGATACCACTGCACTTTACCCTGGGCAAACAGAGTGAGACCATGTCCTGGAAGAAAAAAATTTTTAATTTTCTCGTTGAGATTTGAGCATTCTTTATATATTCTGGATATGAGTCCTTTATTATATACGTTATTTGCTGGGATACATTGTCTTCCAGTCAGCAGCTTATCTTCTCCTTCTCTAATCAAAATGCCTTTTAATTGCCATTTTAATTAATTGCTACCTAAGTCCAATTGAACAGGACACAAAAGAAAGCCCATGACTAAAGAGTCATCTTCTAATGGGAAATTTTCTGACATTTCTCACTTTGGGTGATTCCGCAGGGAAATATCCACTGCCATCACCCAGGACTCGGGAATCGTGAATTTTGCCTCCAAAGACCTTGCCTCAGAAAGTCTCACGCCATCTCTTTTCATTTTTCCTTAGAAATAGCCCTTAATCACCACCACCACTCCTCCCGCCCCCACACACACAAATTTCCAGTAATATCCTTGGTCCATGGACACAGACTCTATTGAAAGTGTTCCAAAAAGTAATTATGTAATTTCTGCAAAAAAAAAAACCCCAGGCACTTAACACATGGACTATTTCTCATTGAAAAAACTTGGCACAAGTTTAAGGTCTAAATTGAATCCTTTGAACTTATTTCAACATGTTTCTAATTAGCCAGACCTGCTTTTGGCTGTTAGTAGGTACTTCTCCTCTTATTCCATTTCACCCTTATTTCCATCAACTCCACCCTCTATACTTTGGTATTTTTTCATACCCTAAAGAAACATGCTTCTTTTTTTATCTGAGTCGCACATTCACCTTTTTAATCCCTTTATAAATAAGCCACCCAAATCCCAATTCCCCGGTGAAAGACGACTGAGAAGAAGTCTGTGAGAATCATTCCAATGCCACCCATACAGTTATCATCATGTCAAATCCATTTTGTCTAATCCAAAGACCATTTAAATGCTATCTTGGCCAGTTACTAGCTATATGACCTTGGACAATTAGCTCTTCTGAGTCTCAATATCCTCACCTATAACAAGGGGGTTTTAATAGCTTCAGTATGAGATTCTTGGGAGAATAAGGAAAATGCATACAAAGTACATTATATACTGGTTAGCACTATTTTTGTTTCCTTCTGTCTTTTATTGACTTGTTCTTCTCTCAAATTCTTTTACATCTCTGTCCCCAGTATAACCTTCTTGCAAGAGTATCTTTAAAAATTTCATCAGTCAGACCTTCTCAGGTATCTGATCTCTTTTTATGTAACTCAACCCACTCTTTTGCATTACATTCTTGATATGAGATGGATGTACATTACACCAAAATCTACTCACTTTGCAGTGAATAGTGTTATATCATTAGAACAAAAAATCCACTGTAATTTAAAACAAGGAACTCAGAGGTTAACATTTCAAAACGAGTGCTATTTCAGTTCATTCATCTAAAATCTTAATGCATGCACAGATGTATCTCCCAAATATTATATCTAAAGTCACCATACAAATGCATTACCAACAACAAAAAATTTAAATATTCAAAACAATCCCCAAAATACTCATGCAAACATAAGTCAAAATTCTTCCAATTACCTAAAGACTCATTGCTCTTCTTCATTTCCATTTCTCACAAATTCAAAGATGTATTCAAGATTGAATAATAAAGTGTTCCAAACAGTACCCCTAGTTAGAGGCTCCAGGACAGGTTCCATGTTAAAACATTGCCTACTCGTGATTAGCACTGGACAAACATTTGCTAAACTGAACCAAATAAAAACTCAATTGGTGATTGAGGTACATTGCCACAGAATCAGAACTTTGGTGACACCAGCCTGCTTTGCATTCTAGATCAAGAGGACAGATCTGCTGCAACCTCTTTGGACCAAAGAGAAATGATACTGTTAAATGTATTATAGATACTTGTAATGAAGGAAACTATAATTTTGACCAAATGAATCTTTATCCCCAGTTAGAAATTATAGACCTAAACATCCTCTGCTTTGGATGTTCAAATCACTTTGGATTTGCAACTACTCTTTTGGTCCTACTTTTTTTATTTGTTCTCAATTGTCTAAGTATATACAAAATAATCCTCATAAAATTTATATTCCTGTTCCCTACACACCCTAATAAGAAATTTCACATCTCTCAAACACATGGCTTATTTTAACTCAGTTCATTACACTGACTCCCCTTGGATTTGTGTTATTAGTATGTTTCCAGCAATTAACTGTAAATGGAAGTTTGGCTCACCTCGTAGGTAGTAACACACAGAAGATTGTTTTGCCTTGATCTTCTATTTTAGGATACTCAACAAAAATTTGCATGAGGCTGATGCATTTCTGAAGAAGGGGTACCACTGGGAAGCCATAATGCCACAGGTTGTATTATCTGCAAAACATAGATGACAAAAGGTACCATTTCTAAGTTGTTTCAAAACTTTTCATATATTATAACACAATACATTTACAACAGGATTTGTATTTTGGGTCTGCTAGTTCAAAAGTAAGATGACAAAAAATACTGGGCAGGTCAGTTTGAGAATATGGCACATTTCATTTGCCCCTGAATCCCTGGTGGAAACACCGTTCCATTGTGAAGGCCCGGGAAATTGTTTAGACTCGGAGGCAATTTAAATATTTCTTGCTCTCAGGGACTTCTGCAAGTTTCTAAGCTATAACTTTAAATTGCTTCAGGGGAAAGGTGTTCAAAACTTTTGGAAACTTCAAGAATAATGCCCTATAGACTTAATTACATTACCCCATTATTGTATTTTAAACAACCCATCAGAAGTCTTGAAGATATGTCTTATCTCACTCTCAATCTATTACCTATATACTACCAAGATCCTCACTTTGAATATATTATAATGATTTTGTCCAGACCTTTGTTCACTCTATCATATCTTGTTGTAATATAATAGAAAGAACTCAGGCTATATTAATTCTTGGTTATTAACAATAATAGCAAACAAATTTCCAAGCATTTTTATAAGGATTTTATGCATAGTAAGTCACTCAACTCATTTTTATTAAATTAGTAAGTAAAGAGAAACTGGTTTTAATGTACAAATAATCTAAAAATACTTGTATGTGGTTCTGAAACTTGGAATTTATGTGTTATTGTAAATGTAAGTGACATTTGGAGATTCACAACAAATTCAGAAATTTTTAAACTATATAATAAAAACATAGATGCTATTAAGCTTTCCAGTTTTCTTCTTGTAACTCTACAGGCTAGTTTGTAATTCTATCCCATTCCATATTGTAGGCATTTCCAAAGAATTCACATAAACAGATATACCTATCACCCATATTAATTGGCATGAAAGTATTACCTAATTTACACTATTAGGAGGTGATGGTATCAAGTTAGGTAATGCTTTTATGCCAATTATATATATATATGTATATTAGGATATATACATTCCAGATGTTCTGTACACCTCAGCCATCTTATCATTACTTCTGCAGACAGTGCTCTGCTTTCCTTCAACTGCTTCACCTGAATAATGAGCACATTTAACCACATAACCACTAAAACAGACTTGACTAAAGGGCTGAAGGTAATGGCTAGACGCATAGCACTGAAGAGGAAACAGGTTAAAACTGAGTGCCCAACATCATTGCCTCTGAAGTTCATTGACCATCCCTCATCACAAGAAATTGCTTTCGGGCCATCTTCCGGAGTTTTGGTCTACCTCCATGTGGCCAAGATTGCTTCCTAAGAACAAAGAAGTTTGGGGGTTTTGTTTGTAACTATGTATTTTATTTTAAAAAATTAAAAAGTTGGGCTCTGGACTGCTTATATTATCCTGGATTAAGCTTAAGCTCATTATTCAAAGTGAGGTGACACAAGACCCGAAGAATGGGCCCCACTTGTACTCGCCATCAAATTGGTATTGACTGATTAATACTATGGTGTTCAAATGGTGGTGGTGTTCACTAGGGATTTGTGGGGGCGGAGAAGACCCACATCCGAGAGATGTGGTAAGCACTGTGAAGGGGAGGGGCATGCTTGAAATGTATTTGGGAATGGGTATTGGGGTCTCAATAGGGGGTAGGAAATCCTCTAAAACTGATTTATGTGAATAGATGTACAACTTGGTAAATTTACTAATAACCATTAGTAAATTGTACACTTAAAATGGAGTAAAGACATGATATGTAAATTACACTTCAATAAAGAAAAAAAGGAAAAAAAAAAGTTGGGCTCTGGGAATAGAGCTCATACACCTGTCTCCCCCTTTCCTTCTTTCCAAGTCACAAGGGGCCTCCTAAATCCTATATCCAATATTACTTAAATACACCTTCCAAATCAGTATCATCAGAACAGAGTTTCAAGCTAACAAGATTGTTCATTTACTTTTTTTTGACAAAGTTTTAGTTATTTTTCAACCTATCTCATTAAAGCTGGGGCATAGGTCATAATCTTATAAAACTAAGTGGTTCATTAAAATCCCTCATCAAAAAATTTTTTAAATTATAGTTATCCTTTCTGTTATAACCTAGAATGTGGAAAACATCCTAATGGGTATACAGTGCAACTCAGCCTCAATGTGTAATCTCCAGACACCTACATAAATTGCCTATTTAAACCGAGGAGACTTGACATTTTTTACTGAGTTAATCTTTCTAACATAATTAGGGCACCTGCTTACATTTTTTCTTTTTTTTATTACCTTTTTTATCCATATTTATTTTAGAAATTTGGAAATTTCAGAAAAGATAATAAGATTGAGTTTCTGAATATTTCTTTCCAGCCTTTATTCTGCACAAATTTTCTTGGTTTATGATTTGGTTTTGCAAACAAGGCTAAACACTGTTTTTGTTTTTCTTTTACTTGATTGTACTAACATAACTACTTTTATATTAATTCAAATTCTTCAAAAATTATTTGAAATAGTTAGAAATAGTCCATTAAATGAATATACTATGATTTCATAATTCCCCTTCCTCAAAATAGACAAGCATAAAAACTTTTTTCAAAAGGTAGCATGCAATGATAGCAAACTTATCCGATATTCCAAATCCTATGGAAAATAATTTATTAGGTACTACTAAAAGTCTTAATTTTTTTATTATCTTTACCCATATTATGAGGCTTCACCTTAGAGAAATACACATAAATGCAGGAAAAGTTTCCAACACAAAAGTGTTAAACACAGTGCTCTTTGAAAGATCAAACATTTGGAATCTATCAATTACTTTTTTAAGAAGTTACTCTAGCATTACAAGAGAAATACAAATAATGGCCTTTGTGCTATTATCTTTTTTCTTAAGCATCAAAAGAAATGGGGGGTCCCACAGGAATGTTTACAAGTAAAATCTTTTGGCAGCAACCATCTTGAGGATGTTAGACTATCAAACATACTACTTTATTCACAACATAAAATGATTATTTTCTGAAAATAGTTTCCAAATAGGAATATTTTAGAGATGTTAAAAGAGAAGAAATGGCATTGCTCTTGATTCATACCTTCCTGAAACAGATTTAGTACAAAACCCAGACCATTCATACTCATTCAAAGTCTCTGGTTGCTCAGCTGGGACATAAATATTCCTCATGTGCAGTGTCCACTAGGACCACCTTGCATTTCCCAAGGTGATATGGAGTGGACAAAGGGAACAAATGTGAAAATGAAGCTCTTGCTCCTAGTTATGCAATAAATAATAAGGCCTTTTATGTCATAAAAATGTCTCTATTAGAATTTTACTGGCCAACTACGAGTAGGTTGATTGTGCTCCTGTAGTCAATCAAATTCCAATCATAAACAGTACCAAATAGGAGTATATCTTGGCCTAACCACCCATTCCTGCTCTATTTGTAGGCATGCATAGTTACAAAAGCTTGAATTAGATGAGAGTCCTCCTTTCCAAAGCCAACAGGATTAGAAACTATCCTCCATGTTGACCATTGTTTAATTAGGGAGCAGCATAATCTGGTGACAAATCCTATACCACAACCCAAACAGTTATTTGAAAATACTAAGTATCAATAGTAACTTATCCATTGGGCCAATTTATTTATTTACCTGGGGATATATTTTGCAGCTGAGGCATAAGATCATGAAGATTCAGAGGTGTTTTAAACATGATATTTCCTAATTCGTTTACTACAGACAAGAAAGTCGCCTGCTAATATTTACTTGTTAAACTTTTTTAAACAGTAAGGGCATTTGTTCCCTGCTTTTTAGTGCACAACTCAGATGCTTGAGTGGATCCAAAATTCCTTCTTTAGGAAAATATTGGCCCTAACTACAAATTCAACAAGTGGAAGACAATGATTTTTATATATTCATGAATAAAAGACAGGCTCTCCTCTGTGCAATTTAGTTGCTTGTATATCTAAAATCTAAGGAACACAAAACTGTAAAAAAAAAAAACACACACACACACACACAAAAATCTTACCTCCAAGTCTCACCAGAATGTTGTTTCACATCAGCTACTCTCTACTTACTACCCTACACAACAACTGGTGCACCAACAGTGCTCTCTACGGTATTAGAGCGAGAGAGAGGCAGAGAGCCTTGCTACTCAGGTGTGTTCCATAGACAAGCAGTATCAGCATCACCTGAGAACATGTTACTGACCGCAGATCTCAAAACCCCCCTAAGAACTATAGAATCAGAATCTTTTACAAGGATTTCCCAGGTGATTCCTGGGAATATTAAAGTTTGAGAAACACATTGCTAAACCAGTGGCTGTCTTCCTTGGTTGCACATTAGAATCACCCGGATAGCATTATAGAAAAGATGCCTGATTCCCACCTCCTAGCCAACTTATATAATTTTTGGATGATGCTATAGTAAAAAAAAAAAATATACTTAAGATTTAAACCCAGAAAAACCAGATTTGAATAGCAGCTCACTCACACTTACTATAATTTTGTATAGATTTCATCTCTCTAGCTTTCATTCTCCTCAATTAATTATAGGGATGATAAGATGAGTAACGTGTGTGAACACATTTGCAAACTGTAAAACCCTAAACCAGTGGTATTATTAATGATTGGCATGTTATGAAATCAAATAAATAAACCTTTGTTGATCAGATTAAAGCATGTTTTCTCCAAAATATTGATTGTTCAAAGTGGAGTTTCTGGATCAACTGTATCTGAAACAACAGATGCTTATTAAAGATGCAAATTGTTCTTCCCTTCCTCAGGCCTAATGCCTCAATCTCAGGAACAAGAATACAGAAGTTTACGTATTTAATGAACTACCAGTGTAGCTCAATTGCTTTATGAACTTAAAGAGGAATCCCACAAACTAATCTCACTGCTGTTACCACTGCTCCAACTGATGTTACCATAGTTATTGGACCTCCAACTTCAATTACCTCTTACTTCACTTATTATGGGGCCATTTAACTCTCATGCTGATTCCTTTTCTGGATTATTCCAGGTATGAAAAAGTAAATGGAAAGGACCACTGAACAAAGGAGATTGAGTTCATTCTGTGAGGTCTTTCTAAGAACTCATAAGTTAACAAAAACTCCTTTTTGTTCTGTATTTAGTGATATATCTGGTGACCCTCCTTGGGAATGGAATCTAGATCATCCTAACTGTACTGGTTTCCTGTCTTCACATGCCCATGTGTTTTATTTGTTAGTAACTTTTCCTTCCTGGATATCTGCCTTACATCCTCTTTTGCCCCCTCAATACTGATAAACTTTCTATCAGAGAAAAAAACACTCTCCCAGGTTGTATTATACAAATGTGTGTCTTCTGTTCCATGGGGTCCACAGAGTTTGTGCTCCTGGCAGTGATGGCATGACTTATGTGTCATCAGCAAATACCTAAGATACCCCATCCTCAGAGACATGGTGATTTGTGATTAGACGGCAGCGGTCTCTATGGATTAGGCTTTTTCAACAGACTGGCACAACATGTATTTACATGATGAATGTTGTTTTGTGGAACACATGTCATTAATCATGTTTTGTGAAATATTATCTTTAATGAAGCTGGCCTACATAGATATTTCCTTGAATGAGGGTGTAATGATGTTGGGCAATGTAATGTTTTCACTTATTCCATTACTGCTACTTTCTGTTTCCTCTATTTTCAGCTACACTGAAATCAATTCCTCAGAAGGAAGGGAAAAGGCCTTTTCTACCTGTTCAGCCCACAAGAGTGGTAATTGTGTTTTATGGAACAATCCCCTTCAACGTCATGAAACCAACATCCAAAGACACTACTTCAGATGAACTGATTGACCTGTTTTATGGAGTAGTCATTCCCATATTCAAACTCATCATCTATACTAGCCTGAGGAATACAGAGGTGCTTGGGGCTATGAAAAAAAATTGATGAGTAGGCACTAGGGCTGGAAGAAATGATGAGAAACTGACATCTTTGAGTTAGTGCACAAAATAAGCTCACATATTTAAAGGTGAGAGTTTTAAGTAAAATTAGAACAAAAGAAATGGAGATTATGTGTAAAAACAAAATTTCAGAGTTAGAAAGAAATTCCAAGATTAATAATCTAACTATATCTCTTTATGAAAATGACGGTGATCTCATAAAAAGTAGGGACAAGTGGTCTAAGGAATACAAGTAAATGTATGGGAACAAGACTAAAAATATGTGAAATTAAGCCTTCCCAAGGAAATCCAACATATATAACCACTTAACAAATAAGACACATTTTAGCTTCCTTTGGAATACCTTTGAAACATTTATTTGTTTATGCTTACTTTTTGTTTTACCCCAGGACCTTACCTGGCCCCAGCCTACATTTACAGCTATATATATTTCACTTTCTTCTTTCCATGCGCAGTTGCCCCCTGCCCCTTGCACATATTGTGTTCCATTCGCTATGAATTTACCCAATTATCTCATGTTCTTTTACACCTGAGGACAAAGCACATGCTATTTCCTCTGCATTGTCACATTCCTCCTTCTCTGAGGAAATCTTAGCAATATCAGAAGAGCTGGGTTAAGTGTCACATCTTCTGCAAAGCCTTCCAATACTTGCCTTGAGTTTTGCCCCCTCTGAGCTGCCCTGACCTTTGCCTCTACCAAAGTGGTTTTCTTTTTATGCTATTTTAAATCAAATGGCCAATTCATGTGTTAGATTCTGAAATCTAACGGCAGACCTATGACTCCCTGTTCTCTGTATGAAGTCCACTGTCATGTTAAATTAAAATAGTAGTCAGCAATTAACTGTTGGATAATTAATTAAAATTGAAAAACAGAAGATACAAGTCCAAGTATTTGAAATAAAAGAAATGGACTTTATATATACCATTTCACCCCCCAAACCATAATTCTAAACTCTTTTGGTAAAATATCAGATAATCTTTTAATGTAGGGGAAAGCAGGGAAGACAAAAGATTGAATACAATATACTGAAGAGGCAATTTGGGCTGGATAAAAGAAAAGCCTATCAGGGTACATTATTCTCTGATAATTAATTGACAAGAGAAAATAGTAGGTAACTAAACTTCCCGGAAAGAGCACTATTTCTCTGCTTCAGAAATAATAAATAACTTTATTCTAAATATTTTCTTTTCATGAAAATGTCACCCTATGTGGATAGTGAGTTATAATTATGTAGTAATGTTGCCTAAGATATAATCACTCTTCTTGTTCTATATGTTTGCCCAATTCTGTACTACAAACTCATATTCAGTTTTTAAGAACAAATTTTAAAGTAACTTCAAATATTGAATGACAGTTTTTAGAGGACACTGGTAAAATATTCTGGAGTAATTTTTTTTTTTTATTTCAGAGGAAATTGAGTTTGCAGCACACATGGGAAAACCCTGCTTCAATAATAAAATTCAGAATCAAAATACTAATTCTCCTTTAGAGAAATTTCAGCATGTGTAGCAGGCTAAACAACTGTTCTTAAAACTTTGTAACAATTTCTCTCCTGCCTTTTTGTCCTGCAGAAATCTCTCTTGAAAGGAGTAATGCTAGTCCTTAAATTTACACTAAATTTAATGTAAACAGAAAGGGTTTTAAATCCTACAGCCCCTTACTACCTGTGTTACCTAGCAAAGTCACTTCTCTGAGCCTAAAACTCCTCATTTGTCAAATGGCAATAATAATATCTGTTACAGAGTTCTTTTAAACCAATCCCTGAGGGTAGGGATCATGTCATATCCAGCATTTAATTTCTAATACTAATATAAGGCTAGGCATATAGCCAATGCTGAATAAGATAAATATTTAATCAACAAAAGTAAAGACAATTATATATAACATTATCCACCATCATTAATAAAAAAGATTTTTAAAAAGAACATATATAAGGTACCTAGCACATTTTATGATATGTACTCCTACAACCAGCTAATCTTCAGCAGGGTGGGCAACAACATACACTGGGGAAAGGAGGCTCTGTTCAGTAGGTGATGCTGGGAGGTTGGATGGCCACATGTGGAAGAATGAAGCAGGACCCCTGTCTCTCACCATATGCAAAAATTAATTCAAGATGGATTACAGACTTGCATGTAAAGCACGAAACCATCGACATTATGGAAAAGTACGTAGCTAAAACTTTTCTAGACACTGCAGATGTTGGCCTATACAGAGAATTTGCCAAGGGCAAATATAGCAACAATACAAATAAATAAATGTGACTTTAAAAAAAAAAAAGAATTTCTCTCAGTTCCTCTTGTCCTCCTGAAATATCTTTGTATTTAACTCATTTCTCAAACTTACTCTGAAATTAACATAGGAAATATAGACAGACAACAGGCTCAAATCCTAGCTGCAATTTATGACCTGTCTGACCTTTATGTAAGCCTGAATTTTCTCCACCTTACAGAGCCATCTGGAGCTAATCCTGGAGGGCAGGGAATATGTCATATCCGGCATTGAATCCCCACCCCCTACCAGGAACAGACACAGTGCTAAATAAATGAGAGAGGTAATTAACACAAAAATGACAGCAACACATATATTAATGCTATATATCAGCATTAATTAATGAAAACAATTTAAAAGATAATTTATATACGACAGTATGCTTCATAATATACTATACATTAGTTAAGTAATACTGCCTTATCCTTCTACTGTTTTCTTCATTTGTTCTCTGGTTCTTGAAAACAAGCACATTAAGCGAGGATCCTGGGTGTCTGTATCTGAATGAGGCAATGAGAGACAATCATACGTTACACTTTCCAACAGCATTAATGAAATGAAACTTAAAAGATACCATATGTAAATTACCTAGTTACCTAGAACATTTTATTGTACATATTACACATTATTTAAATGTTGCCTCTCATTCCCTCCCTTATCTTCCTCATTTATTCTCTGACTTCTGGAAAATAGAGAAGGATGGATTCTTTATGGAATTCCTTCTATTTCCATAAAGAAATCATGGATTTCTGGATGGTTTGAATAAGGCACAGAGAAGAGGAAGCATTCGCAGGAAGTGATCAAAGAGGACACTAAAGGAGATGAACTCTGAAGGTCAGTTTTCATTGTGCTTCGTCGAGGAGGGAGTGGACCACAAGTGAACTAAGTGTGGAAAGAGACAAAAAAGCCAGATGGAACAAAAGGATGAAAATAAAATGAAATGAGACCTTCTCATGAGCCATCTGCTTTCACATAATGCCTCATTTAACCCTGAGTGGGCTAAGGCATTCAAATCTTGCTGTTGGGTTATTTCATACTATTTAACCCTTATGATATGCTCAACTCTGGCCTCAAGGGAATTTCAAATTCCTTGTTCATTGTAGCATAGTTTCCATTCCAAATATCAGCCTACTTTGTTTTTGAGGCATATTAGAGAATCACACAGGCATGATGAGGTTAATGAATCACAAATAAAGCCATTATAGATAAAGGAAAAGGCACAAACATTCTAGTCATAAAACACAAAGGGGGCACTTCTGATTTCTGCTGCTTTGACTATGGCTGAACAAGCTCCCACCATATTCAAGCATCTCAAAGATGACAACTATAAATTTTGTGTAAGTTTTTTCAAAGTGTCACTTAGAAGTAATATTGTGGTACGAGTTTCACATTTTTATGGCTATCGGCTGAACTAGGCACAACATGGGGTATTGAAAACTGTGATCATAGACCAGAATATTTTCTGGACAAACCAACAGAGTTCTGGGAAAACAGCCTCTGTAAAGTAAGGGAGCAATTAAGCAGACAGTCAGAAGAGAAATTCTTTGTAAAATTTGCCCCAGTTCTCTTATTGACTCCAGCACCATGCATGCACAACCCAGATAAAGATGAATACACATATACACGGTCACTCTTCGGTATCTATGGGAAGTTGATTCCAGGACCCTTGTGGATACCAAAATCCCGGGATGCTCAAGTCCATTATATGAAATGGTGTAATATTTGCTTATAACCTATGCATAGCCTCTCATAGACTTTAAATCATCTCTACATTACTTATAATACCTAAAAAAATGTAAATGCTATGTAATTAGCTATGATACTGTGTTTTTATTTGTATTATAGTGTTATTTTATTGAGTTTTTTCTGAATATTTTTGACCCACAGTTCATTGAATCTGCAAATGCAGCCAACTAGAGATGATAGAGACAGAAATAGAAATCAGCATCTTTAACTGAGATATGTACTGCTAACAAAAAGATCAAGTTTGCAGCTTGAGCCCAACCTGATCGCTAGGATCCTAAATGAAAACACAAAACTCTTTGGAGAAATTTAATGGAATTCAGAGCATATCATATTCACAATGTCCAGGATACTAACTTTCTTCTCTTGCACAATGCCTGCCTCTAATAAGGGCAGGAATATGTATGTGTGCATCCTGAACCTGCATAACTTTCTCATTCATGTTACTTTGTTATTTCTTCTGTTTCTGCAACTAATTAAAGTAAAACTTTTAAAACACAGATCAGGAAAGTTATTTGGGAAATTCAAGTCTATTGCACATTCAGGAAGGGAATAGAAACTCCAAGGAACTGGGTAGATACTCGATACCCTGAAGCCTGCAAGAAAGAAGACGAGGTAAGTGCTAATGGCTAACCAAGGAATGTGAAACAGCCCTGGGACTTTATCAGCAAGAGTCTCTCTGCTTTAGCCTCCCCAGGCCAAAGCGAGCTTCCTAAAGCACCAATCCAAAAACATCAGTCTTTTTCATAACTCTTAGTGGATTCTATTGTCCACTGCAGTGGTTTTAAAACTTTTCCTAGCAATAGAATACTTTTTTTCCAAATAAAACATTATGTGGAGCCTCGGGACATATAAAATAGACAAAAGTAGAGCCAGGTAAGATGAGGAATATCATAAATCTGACTTCTCAGAATTTGCTTATGTGTGTGGTAGCCATAATCCACCCTCCTGGACTACAGGGAACAGAGTATAATAACCTCAAACCTATAGAGATATTGACTTTTTAGCTTCTGAAACTCCCACCATTTGGCCCCAAACTACCTTTCCAATCTTCTCCTCTGTCACTAAACCAATAGTACAACCCAAGTTCCAACCATTCCAAACCCTTAGTGGTTTAATGGCAGGTGTCTCCCCTGACAGGTGCAAGATTGGTTACTTCCCCAACTGCTTCCATAGACAACATTGCTATTATAAAGCCTAAGGACTGCTCATTGAGATATTTTTCAGACACTGCATTGGGGGAACCCATTGATGTCAACCAGACCCATGAACAGTCACGGGAACAAATCCAACAAGCCTTGAGATCCCTTATCCATGAAATCTCCTAACTGAGAAGATGATTTCTGCTTCCCAGCCCTATGAGTTCATCCCAGCCAATCAGCAGACCCAATTCCCTATCCCTTTGTTCACCAAACCACCTTTAAAAACCCTACCCCCCAAATTCACCAGAAGATGGATTTGAGAAATTACTCCTATCTCCTCACCTGACATCTTGCAAAATAAACCCCGTCTCCACTGCAACACCTGCTGTCTCAGTATATTGACCTTCACTGGGCAGTAGGCAAGGGACGCGATTGAGCTCTAACAATGGTGATACTGTAAAAGAAACTGAATCCACCATCAAATACCTTAAAGAATATTGTACATCTTTATTGTGATTATCAAGACACACCGAGGTAGGGCCATAGAAAACCAGCATCAATGCTTTCCCAAAATTCTATTTAGCCATTTTTTCCCTTTTTGTTTAATTCTATATTTGCAGTATATATTTAAATATCTCCCTATCTTTAAAATCTTCAATATGCACGGATTTCTTCCTTACTCCACCATCTCCTCTTTCTCACTCTCTATTTTTATTTCTTTCTTAGAGATCGTTCAAGCCCTTTCATATGAAGACCAGCTTATCTCATTTAAATTATTCCAAGTCCACCCATGTTCCTAATTTATGTATCAGTCTGCACTCCACAAACTGTGTGCTCCTTGACCATGTTTTTAGTTTTGTTTCTAGGTTGTTTAATTTTTTTTTATATCACCAATAGTTAGTGCAATGACAGAGACAAAATAGGTATTCAGTAAATACTGGTTGATTAATTGAATAAGTAATAAATGACTGAATGAATGAATAGAAAACTCATATTCTGTAGGAAATTCACATAACTCCAAAAATACCTAATGTGTTGTTAACCCATTATCACTGCCTTCACAGAGAACTGTGCAATCAAGTTCTTTAGAAACAAAGTCATGTTTTTTTAATCATTTAACAGTAGCAATTTTTTTCACTCAGAGACACCACTGCTCCTCTATTAAAACACAAGGTAGACCCCATCAGCTGGGTCATCTGCACAGTCTCACATTGCCTTAGACACCTCTGCATAGAAGAGGGCTTGCCAGTTTGAAGCTAAAAGGAAATCAGCCCTAGGAAAAACAGCTTCACTTTTTAATTTCTTCTCCCTCTATGACATACATACATGCCAGGTACCTAATACCTTAAAGTGTCCCCTCTATACCACTCTATGATCAAATCTACCCCGTTATGAATTATTTACGTTGAGTTCATATTGTACTCTGTTCCTTAACAAGACCCTTTCTACTTGATACTCCTAACAGTGATGTGACTAGAAAATCAATGCACACAGAGGATGAGAGGTTAAGTTAGTAAAATGGTACTTCCTCTTATGTAGATTATAGGAGTCCTCATTCCAGGATTAAATCAAACTCTGTTATGCATCAGAAGGAGAATGTTTTGGATAAGAATCCTTTTACCCATAAACTTCTGGCCTTCTTTACCTTAATCCCGCCATGAAATAAATGAAAAGGTTAGCCCTAGATTTCTCTCTTTCATTTAAATATTGGAAAGAGAAAAATGAGAATTTCAGGAATTAGCGGTATCACCAACTCTTATATTTATTTTGGAACCTCAAGGTGATAACTAGCCCTGCATTCAGAGTAAAATAATTTTAAAAAGAAATAAAGTAGCATTCACATTCCTTTCAAGAAGCGTTTTTGACACAGTATATTCTTCACAGCTGCTTTCACATCTTTGTTCCTCAAACTATAGATGAGGGGATTCAGCATAGGTGTCACAACCCCATAGAAGAGAGAAATGATTTTGTCTGTGACTTGTTCTTTGTCTACACCAGAAGAGTCTTTAGCCTTGGGTTTCGCATACATGAAGAGGATGGTCCCATAGAATATAATCACCACTGTTAGGTGGGCAGAGCAGGTGGAGAAGGCTTTGCACCTTCCTTCTGAAGAAGAGATCCTCAGCATGGTGGAGAGAATGAAAACATATGAAACAAAAATAAAAAGTACCGGGATCACAAGAAAAATCATATTAGCGACCACCATGCTAATATTTATGGAGATATCAGCACAGGCCAATTTTAAGACAGCCAAGATTTCACAAGTAAAATGATTGATGACATTATCCCCACAGAAAGGAAGTCGCATTGCAAGAGAGGTTTACAACACAGAATTGGTGCCTCCTGCAATCCAGGACCCAGCAGCCATGGGCACATAGGAAGCCTTACTTATGATGATGGGGTATCTCAGAGGGTTACAGATGGCCACATAGCGGTCAAACGCCATCATACTTAGAAGGACACACTGTGGCTCCCATAGCAAAGGAGAGAAACATTTGCACTCCACACCCAGGGAAGGAAATGGTTTTCTTGGAAGTCAAGAAGCTGCTGAGAAATAGGGGAACAGAAGAACTCATATAGCAGATGTCCAAGAATGATAAGTTACTGAGGAAAAAGTACATGGGGGTGTGCAAGTGGGAGTCATAAACACTCACAATGATGATGACTCCATTTCCCAGCAGGATCACCAGATACATACATAGGACCAGAACAAAGTAAATGGCCTCGAGCTCTGGGTAGCCAGAAAGCCCCAGCAGGACAAATTCTGTTACGGAAGACTGATTGGACTTTCCCATGGTAATATTTTCTTTCACCAATAGGAATTCTGTAGTGGCTGGGATGTATGTGGATCTGTTACAGCAGTGTCTGTAAGAATTGTTTGCATTCTTGAGTGGCTTCCCTTATGGGTAGTAAGGACCTATAACTGGATACACAAACAGAACAAGAATGTTACTGTCTTCTAAGTTTAATTAGAATTTCAGATCTCATGAAGCAGTCTTTAGCTCAAAAAAAAAAAAACCGTTCTTGTTAAAGAATAGATTAAGAACACATGCAACTGGGTTAGAATTATGTACCTCATAATTTGTATTATGATTTGAAATTATTTATTTTTAATACAATGTTATCATAATATTTTGACCGAATAATCCAGAAAAAATATAAAATGTATAAAATATTATTGGCCAACCAAAGTTTGACCATTTTAACCAACATATATATCTGTAACTTCATATTTTTCTTCACACTAATATGTCATTTTCAACAAAAATGACATGTCTATGTCTATGTTCTTCCATTACTAAAACAAAGTGGTATATGTAAGTCCTGCTTCAATGGTAATTTAACCTTAGTTCCAGAAGAATTTTGTTAACTAAAAGAACAAACAGAAAAGATGTATTTTTAGAAAAATATAGGTTATTTCTAATTTAGGCAAAATATGAATACGTACAATATCCTAAGAAGATTTTTAACTAGAGCATAAGTATTGCTTGCAAAAGAAAAAAGGAAAGATTTTTAGGTAAAATGACTGTTCCTTGTCTTTTTCAGTACAAAATAGGAAGTGTCTCTAGGTCACTCTGTTGTTCTGGCTGATACACATAGTGACTGATAAATTGGCCTTAGAAAAACCCTACTGCATATGTCTCAATCTACAATCAAACCACAAATAAATGTATAAATTAAGAAGTTTCAGTAACAAGGAATTTATTCTTTTACCTCCAGGTATAAGAAAATACATATACTCTTCTCCTTTCACAGAAATCATCTTCCTCTGCTCTAATAGCTATTCTGTTGATCTTCCTCTCACTGCCGTAGGTCCCTCAAAAACTTAAGCATAGCAATTTGCTATAATTATTTGTACCCCCATTTCACTGGAATATGGAGTATTTCTATATTAAAGAGGCAGAAACAGAAGTCCTACTTTTTTTATGAGACTACTAGCCTCATAAATTCCATCTCAATCATTTCAGTAAGATAACTAAAAGATGAACTATTTGCTTCTCAGTGCTCATTAAAATCAAGTAGCTGCCATTGCCATTGTAAAAAGCAGTTAACCAGTGGCAAAGTAGAGATGACTCCTAGTAACAATGAAAGTTGAAGCTCTTTACGGTCTTTTCACTAGCAGAGGGTACTTTACAGGACTAGCCAATGGAGCACCAAAGCAACTTAAGGTGTTTGTTGCTTTGAGGATGCTTCAAATCTCAAAAGCAATTTAAAGTTCACAATGTGGATTGGACAGTATTTTGAAACTTTCTAGTACCTCTGGGATGAAGTCCCTCAGAAGCAATTAAAAGTAGGTTAAAAAAAAGTAGGTTACTAAAACATTTTAACTGAAGTGCAACTCATAAAACAGCAATAATTCTTCTAGCTTGACACTCTCCGGGAAGAGTAAATTTAGGACTGCTATCCAGGTAAAACAATCAGGACATGGAAATTAGAATTGACTATTTTTGATGGGGAGATGCAGCAGTAATCTGTAACACTTAATTCAAAATGATACTTTGTGCTTAATAAACGAAATGATAATCACCTTTATTTGGATATTTAATCCTGGAGTTTCAGAGCCCATAAACTTCATTCTGGTCCCATTGGCCCCTCTAAACAGCCTTACCCATATGCACAGTCGTCGTAATTCTGCTCATGCACATGCTCTGCTCAAATATATACACAGTATCCCAACCTCATTCAACCTCTCCTTCAGTTATGCCCACACTGGCATGGCACCACGTGAAATGGACCACACAACAATTTCCATGAATGAGAAAACTATACTTTTAACAGAAAAAGAAATTCTGACTTGAAGTAATTATTATAACACTTACCATAACTATCTGTTGAAATGAATATCAACCCTTAAAGAATTCAATTATTTTACATGGGTGTTACAAAATACTCTTCTAGCATGGAGCCAACATGTGTGGTATTAAAAAGAAGGAAATAAAATTTGACAACAGTGCTCTTTTTTTTTGTCAGTGAACAATATTTTTAAAAAGTCATTGAGTGAGAAATGCAATATAATCCTGAAAAATGGGAAAGCAACTTTTGTAATGATAGTATTATGTGCTTCAAAAAAATCAAATTTAAAGAGCAATTCTCAGAGCTATTAATTTTAGGCAAGGACATGTTCAGTATACTCTCTCATAGTGCAAGTGTTGAGCGTGTTTTCTCATTAATCAATGTTCAACACACAAAACAAATAAGTTGACTGTGACCACTGTAGAAGCTATACTATTACAATGTAAATGAAAGATGCACTGTCATTGCAAGGAATTTAATCAGCAAATTCTACAAAACAAATAAACGTTAACTAAAGCCAAACCATTACAGAAATATAATTAAAGAGGTTTATAACATAGATGCTTATATTTCAGATAAATAAATCAATTTTTAGTATGTCTTACCCATGCAATATTTTTCTTTTAGACAAAAGTATATATGCAAAGGGAATTAGGAATAATTCAAATTTAACTGAGTATCATGTATTTTTATTTGTTAATCTGGCAACCTTGACTTTTTGTGACCAAGACTTGCATGGAATTCAGTCCTGATTACCCAATCCAGCATCACTGCCGGTTCCAGCCACTCCCAGGCATTGGAGAGAGTAGGGGCCCCAGATCTCTGGGCAGTACTACTCACAGTAATACTGTAAGACTATTTTCAGAACTTTCAAATATGAAATAGACTATTCAGTGTTTTAGTCTGTTTCAGTTGCTATAACAAAATACCAAAGACCAGGCAGTTTATAAATAACAGAAATTTGACAGTTCCGGAAGCTGGGAAGTCCAAGATCAAAGGGCCGGCAGATTAAGTATCTGATGAGGGCTTGCTTCCTCAAAGCCTTTGCACTAGAACCTCACATAGAGGAAGGGGTGAGGGGTCTTTTGGGATCTTTCATAAGGGCACTAATCTCATTCATGAGGAGTCCACCTTCATGACCTGATACCCTCCAAAAGGCCCCACCTCCTAATGCCATCACCTTAGGGGTTAGGACAGGGGTGGGGAACCTGTGGCCTTCTAGGTCCTTAAGTGCAGTCTTTTGACTAAATCAGAATTTTACAGAACAAATCCTTTTATTTTTACTAATACATTTTTGTTCATTTTTATATTTATATTTTATTTTTAAAATGAATGTATTTAAAATACCAAAGAATAAGTTTCAATGAAATAATTCTTCCAGATTGACCAGCACTATTAGAACATTAGTAAGCCATAAGGGCTAAACTGACAGATGCTATGCTCATGATTTAGTTCTGACTTCTCCCTCCTGACTGGTGCCGCTACACTATGAGGCTGTAACAGTGAGAGTTTATAGGGGTGGAGTACGCCAGCCAGTCTGTTATCAGCTTTTGACAATGGTGCACTGTGTTTCTGTTTGAAGTGGAATTTGTGAATAGTTGCACAGCTCACCAGTATTTTTTAATTCTGTCTGCGTAACAGCCTATCATGTCAAAGAAGACCAAGAAAATGTTGAAACAAGAAAACATTTTTTAATGAGGATTGAGAATTGAAATATTTTCTTGTTCCTGCTAAAGATAAGATGATTTGCTTGCTTTGTGATACTGC